>JAUEJL010074285.1:0-16153 GCA_032274825.1 Drosophyllum lusitanicum | reverse complement strand
TCGAATCTGCCAACCATAATTGTCTGTTAATCGGAATTGCTTTAATTTATTTCTAATTATTTTTACTATACGTGTTAATATTCCTTAAAGCTATATAAGTTTAAATTTAACTTATACCATCCCCGTGTTGACACACGGGTCGCTTAGCTAGTAATATTTAATTGAATATTTATCATCTATGAAGGAAAAAGTAGATTTGTTTTTTCAGCAAACTGTAGTTTATAAATAGTTAATTAAACTAACATTAGTTGTTGAAACTTGTTGGATGTGCAACTGATTCTTTAAAAAAAGATTAGTGCTTGTAACAAAATGTACGTAAGAAATGTTTACTTTTGGGATTACATACGTGTTTTCATTCTATCTAATTTTTTACTTGGATCTTAACTCTATTTCGTTTGTTTATAAGTTCAAATGAATAGTGAATTTTTTATAAATTAAATAAAATTTTATGTGTTCATCACATTTACTTATACTCTCAGTTTTATAGTTTTATGCGATTTAGGTCGGCTCAAAAACATATTAGTAGTAGTAAAAGTAGTGGTTATAATAATAATAACAATAACTAAATGAAAATGATAAAAAAAATATAAATTATATTTTAGACAAAATATAATCTTACATAAATTGAAGGTGGAAAATAAAATCTTTTAAGGGTAAAAATGAAAACTAAAGATCAAATTGTAATATGTATATATCACAAGGTGGAAAATAAAATTTTATTAAGGCTAATGGGTGAAAATTGAAATGAATAATAGATAGATTATGAAAATCTCTTATGGTAAAAATAAAAATTAAATATCAAATTGTAACATATATATATATATATATATATATATATATTAAAGGGTGAAAATAAACCTTTATTAGGGTTAAAAGTAAAAAATTGAAATGAATATTAGGGTTAAAAGTGAAAATTAAAATGAATAGTAGATTTTTTGTAAATTGATTATAAGGTATAATATAATAATTAATTCGAAAAACTTAAACATTTAAATTAAAACATTTAATCTGTTTTTTGAGAACCTTAATTAATTAATTATATATATATATATATATATATATATATATATATATATTAACTAATAAATATATACCCAATAATTAATTAATACTTGGTGTAAACACTCTCAAATAAATACTGATTTATAATTAACTATTATAAATATTCCCTCCGAGTATGGTTGTATTTACTACTCGATTTATAGACACTCACTGTTGTGATCCTTGAGTGTCCTTTGACGTTGGACGTGACATCACGAGTTTGCTGACTATGCACAAAACTGTAATACAAATCACATAGCACGGTATTTTCCTTGTTGCCCCGCATCCATGCAGCAGCTTACGGTTTTTTTCTAATATAGAACATTTGTTCACCCAAATGGCCTCAAGCCAGAAGAGGTCACCACACCATTAAAAGGCATGCTTTGTTCCCCTCTCCAACAAATATGGGTTTTGATGTTACACTTAATTCCATGTGGCACATATGGAAACAAGCCTATCATATTTTATGAAAAATAAGGAATCAACAAAAGTTCTGAAAACAAGCATAAATCCGACCTCGCTTTATTTCCTAACATGTACCATTACACATTCCTTCAATTTAAAAACAATATCATACCTTGTGGATGCTTCCATTTTAAAAAAAATGAGAGGGTTAGGAAGATAAGTGGGTTACTGTAGTAGTGGTAGATTGAGAACTAGTTTGAGGTAGCAACAATAAACAACCGACACCAATGTAGAAGGGGAGATGCGATGATATGCTGTGATGATGAATAGCTAGCGGAGGTGAGTAGCTCCCGGGATAATGATATGAGGTGATGATGAATAGCCGGTGGAGGTTTTCGGTGAGGCGTAGTTGGAGAGTGGTGATTAGATCTGTAGGTGAGTAGCTCTGGTAATGGTGAAAGTTGTGGGGAGCAGTGACATGAGGCAGAGATCGGGAGTGTGGCTAGATTTGGTATATGGAGGTAGGGTTGTAGGTCTATGGTGATAGTGAGCCGATGGTGGTTTTGACAATGGTTAGTGGAGGTAGCACGGTGGTAATGGTGAGGCAACGGTGTTTTTGGACGATAGTGAGTGGAGTTAGGGTGAGGGTGAGTCAGATATGAAAGTCGATGTTGCAAGACCAATAGATATAAGTTTTCAAATTTGACAACAGTGTTTTTTGTAGTGACGAATGTGTGAGGTGATGCTGATAGAGAGGACCGGTTTCTGTAAATGGTAAGGATCGGCGTTATTAAATAGACTAATTTATCCTTTATTTGTTAAAAGGTATTTTAATTTTAGTCTTTGATTAAAATAGAAATAGATTGTGTACATTTGTTCCCTTGATCTTTAATATAATTAGGTTTTCAAATAATCTCTCTCTCTCTCTCTCTCTATATATATATATATATATGTATATATATATATATACTATATACACATACATGCATGAATACACACACTCACACATACATACATACATACATACATACATACATACATACATACATACATACATACATACATACAAACATAGATAATATAGTTAAATTTATCTAAAATTTTATTAGATTCGTTGTTATGTAACATATTTAGAGCGTTTCATGAGTTTTCAGATAATTTTGGTCAAAAAACTGTGAAGAAAATCGCAAAGATATAAAAATGCATTTAATGGGTGTCGCATTTGATGCATCTTCACATTTTCATGAATTTTTCTTCATTATTAGACCTAAATATTCTGAAAACTCAGAAATACTCTAATTAAGTTGTATAATCGTGAATCTAAAAAAATAAATTTAATTATATTAAATTGGTTCTCGTAGTTCTTACAATAAAACTGATTTTCAACAAAACTTTTCATCTAATGACTTATTGTATAACGAAACCCTTTTAACTATTTAGGTATCTAGTTTTAATATTATATTTACCGACGTTGATCATATTTTATGGTGTCATAATGTCATCCCACTATTCTTATAGTAACAAAAACACGTTACGTAACTAAAAATAATATAAATTATATCAGTGATGTTAATGATCATGACACTATAAAAAATAATGATAGTCTTCCCGCAAATGTAAATATAGTCAAAAACTATAATCATGATTAATTTAATTCTTATACAATATGTACTATAAATAAATACTTATTGTGTTTAGTTGTATCTATTTTTATGATAAAATAATTATTGGAAAAAGAAAAAAAAAGACTGAAAATATATTTTATAAAGTATGATATATTGACGTACACAAATTTTTTGTAATCGTTTTTCAGTAGTCGGTGGTTCAAAATATATTTTATAAAGTTTATGATCATTATATATATAATCAATACTAATAACTTTATATGTTTTGGTTTAGTTTTTAAAAGTATATCGAAAATGTCATCTTTTGATATTGTATATACTAAATTTTAAATACTATTATTTAATATACTCAACTTTTTATAATTACCATTTGATGTATCTAGAAACTTGTTGTTCAGGTTGCAGGTAATAATATGAATTTTTGATTTATTTTTAAATAACCCAAAAACGTTTAATCGTCATCATGATCTTCTTCTTAATCCAAGAGAAAATCTAGAAAATCATAGGAACGGAAGGTGGAAAATCGATAAGCAAATCAATACCCCAAGAACCATAAGCGAGATATGGAAAATTAATCTGGATAGACTATCGATAATGACTCATAACAGATTCCATGGTTTGAATGTACGTTGAAGATAATCAAGAACAAACCCTTTGAATGTTCAAATGATTTGAGTGGAAGATGAACAATAATAATATGTCAGGATAAACACCCAACAACAATCTAGACAAATCAATTGAATAGCATAAAAACCCAATTATCGCATAAACACCTAATAATCTGGACGGATCGATTGAATGGCATAAACACCTAATAAATCGCATAAACAACAAACAATCTGGAAAAATCTACCCTAACATTTACACCCAGATCTGATGAAGTTGAATCATACGAATAATCAGTACCTACAAACAATCGACCCTACCATTTAAACAACCGACCCTTGAATCGTTTTAGTGTTAAAACCGCATATAAAAAAACCCTAAATCGGACCTAAAACCTAAAACCCAGATAAAGATCAAAACGCACCTTCAAACCTTCAGCCTTTGAAGATGAAATCACTCCTAAATCCGTGATGGAGATTGATAGAAATCGCACCCATGAACAGATCTCAACCAAACCAAATAAACGCAAATCGATTGACGATGATGAATTCATGTTAGGGTTTCAAGATCTGAAATCTCAAAACCAAATATACAGATAAAGATGAATCGATAACCATTTATGGCAGAAATTTCGATTATTTTTATGGCGTAGATAAAGATGATCCTAGTTTCTAAACATACAGATGAATGAATTTCACGTTCCCAAAGTAAACTGAAAATCATAGATGATGATGAATTTTGATTTATTATTATTATTATTATTATTATTATTATTATTATTATTATTATTAAAATAATAATATTTATTTCATTGTTATTTATTTTTAAAGAAATGACATGTTCTAATCTCTTATAATAGATTACCATATATTAAATGGTAGTTTTTCAAACATGAATATATTGAGTGGTAGTTTTGAAAATTGAGTATATATAATAGCAAAAGTGACAACTTCGGTATACTTTCAAAAACTAAACCCTATATGTTTATAAGAAAATCTTTTTTTTTGTGATGGGTGGGGGTAGGATTAGCTTTTAGAAGTTTGACCGCTTTATTTTTTAACAACAAAGAAAGATTCACTAGGCAAATAGCTTTGACATAACCATCACTCTTCTCTAATAAAACAAAATATTATTAAAAGAGAAGCCTTAAAGCTCGAGACTTAACCCAAGTACATATACAATTTACTTGCAACATAAAGTGCCAATAGGATTAGAACACCATTTATCCAAGTTTATGCTAAGTGAGGTGCTCCGACTATCAAACCACAACACCGACATCCGTTGGATACTTGAGAAGACATCTTGTGATCTTAAGTTTGCCACCTCAATAGGCCCTGCGTGAATGATTGCATTTCTCCACCTCCATACGGACCAAGTCGTAACCACACAGACCAATTTGAGAAACTGATCTAGCACTTCTTTATCCCCTGGGAATCGAATATAGGTTCTCAAATCTTCAATTGAAGAAGGCCTAGAGCCATTAGCATCCCACCATGCCCAAGTTTTCCTCCAAATGTTTTCTACTAGATTGCAACCAAATAAGCAATGATCAAGTGATTCATGTTATTCCCCACAGAAGACGCAATCACTTGAGCTAAGAGCGACTGAGTTTCGTGGGTAAGGGGTTAGTTATTAACCTCCAGTTAAAAATATTAATCTTCTTTGGAACAATTTTTGACCAAAAAAGTTTGGGGCAATTTAAACTAGCTAGAGTGAAAAGCTTTCTTTGAATTAAGGTAGAAATCTTTTTAACCGTGAATAAGCCCTTTTTGTTTCATTTCCAAAACCAAAAATCCAAACCCATTTCTAAATAGCCATCTGTGCTTGAAATGGGCTTCCTTATCTTGTTCCATTAGGGGTGTTCAAAACCGGATATCCGAAATTTTGGATAGTTGGTTTTTAGTATCCGAATCTGAAATTTCGGATATCCAAAAATTTTAAAAACATATATTTTTTATATAAATTTTTAAAAATATAATTACCAAATAAATTTTAAACTTTAATCACAAAAAACTAGCTCAAATATGTTTCAAAAATGAAAAATAGATGTATATAAAACTATATAAAAATCAAATAAATAAAAAAATAAAACATAAAAAATATTTTTCGGATATCTGAAACTTTAGAAAATCACTATCCAAAACCGAAAATTCGGATAATTCCGGATCGGATTTTCGGATATTCGGATTGGATGTTCGGATTCGGTTTATTTTGAACACCCCTATGTTCCATAACATACAACCTGCGCAATCTTTCTTTTAAACTTCTACATTGGCCAATCGATTTATTATGCCAAAATTTTGCTAAAGAGCCTTCAGCGATTCACTTTGAAAAGGAGTTGTTCAAATTAATACACATACATTCAATATTATCACAATTTGCAATTATTGAGTCCCACAAGCCTTTTCTTACGCCTCCCCTATCATTAGGGAATCCACCATTTTCACCATAAAGTTTAATACTAATGTCCCTCTAAGCACTGTCTTCTTTTTAAAGGAATCTACACATCCATTTCGTCGCTAATAGAGCTGCATTTTTAACTTTCAGACTTGATATACCCAAGCCAACATAGATTTTTGACCCAAAGCTTTATCCCAAGATATCCAGGATATCTTTTTCTCACCATCTTTTTCTCCCCAAAAGAATCTTCTACGGATGACTTCCAGTTTGTTTACTACCCCGACCGGAGCCTTGAGCAGGGAGAAAAAAATATAGAGGGATTGCGGATAACCATTTCGTTAAACAAGGAGAAAATTATAGCGCTTATACATAGAGTTTGACCGGCTTTCTATTGGTCGTCGTTGATGGATTTAAAGAAAACAACAACATTGTCACCATCGAATCCATGGCTGACATGACGTCTATCAAACTCCACCATCACCACATTACAAAGTTTGGTGTTGATCTAATGGTAAAAACTCTGGCTGAAGTCAACCATAATCGAAAAATTCAAGTTTTTACGTACTTTAACAGTCACTACAAAATATGTTAACTATATAGAAAAGTGGTATACCATTTAATGGTATTAAGTCTTAACCCTTATTTTTTTAAGCTTATTATATTATCAACTTAAACTTATAACCTTAAATAATATATAATATCATGAAGAATCTTCAATACAGTCCATAATTAATTCATAGTCCTAAGGGACTAATTTTGGCCTTTGGATCAATGTCATCAATGGTCCAGATTAAATTTTAAAAATTTGGGCAGAGTGGCATTTTCGTAATTTTTCATAATTCACATGTGATGCTTTTACAAATCACATGTGATTCTATACTGAATCACCTGTGATTGAATATTAATATTTGAGGACTATGTTTTATAAATAGACTTTATTGAATACAACTCACTAATCCTAATCTAATAACAAACCATGTTATTCTTTTGTCAAATAGATAGTCTTGGAAAACTTGAATATTCAAATCTTGAACTTATAATATTATTATTCAACCATAGGCTTGAGAGTTTTGATCGGTGAACAATTTGAAATAGATTCAAATTCTTCGAGCCGACTTCTTCTCTGGACCTTTGAAAAACCTCAAGCTGGGTTCTTCTATCTTCAACTTAGAAGAAACCTAAACCCAACCTAAGAAGTCATTGAGTTAAGTAAAACTTACATAGAAAACGTTGTATCTATTCCGGAGATGACTACTTAGCTTCAGCTAACCGGTTAGTCAGAAAACAGGCTTACATAATTATGTGTTATAATTCAAATACTATCTTTTAAACTTTCTTTTAATTTTGACTCGTCAAATCTAATATATTAAGATCATTTGACTAACATGGCTTTAGACTACTTATCTCTTAGTCAGATGATAAGTTTCACACTAGAAAACGTAAAATTAAGTTCATCCTTTTTCACAATGAGTTTAATTACATAAGTGATAGGTGAGCGGTTATCGGTTGACAAAGTGGCTGGAATAAAGAAGACAGTTGATACCACAACCTAGTTTTCAAAAAAATATATTACTATGTGGGGGATTTTTTTTTTTTAATTTTTTTCACGATTTTTTTTAACAGCAACAATTTTATTGAGTAACCAAAACTAGCGAGATGCTAGAAAATACACCCATAACCGTACATGCCAATACAAACACAAGAAGATAATTACATTCAAACTTCCTCCATTGGATTTATACACCAATTAAACCAATTTAGTTTTTTTTAACCTGTGACACCTATGTTAAGCCATAAGAAGGAATTGCTTTGTACCATTCCAAGAATTGATGCTTCATTAGCCGAATTTGCAGCAAAGATCTTATTTCTGACTTTGATGAATTTGCAACAAATCCGAAGTTGGTAGTTTTTTAGGTTTCAAAATCATTTTGAAATATAGAGTTTGGGGTGTTCATACTTTGATGAATTTTAGTTTGAGTTTGGGGATGTTCGTTGTTCATATGATTTTAGGTCGGTGTGGAGTGGTTGTAATGAACTAATGATCAAGTGACAAAAAATTAAGATAGAGAGTAAATGTGTGAATGTCATGGATAGTGAGAAGGAGAAAGAAATAAACTCTTTAAAAAAATTTATTATCTAACTTTTTAAGGGCCAGAAATAAAATATAATGAGGGGTAAATTCGTTATTAAACATAACTTAATGTAATATCGTTAAAGTTAACGAGTAAAGGATTACGAGTATATAAATTTTTAAATAAAAGGTCAAATTACAACTTTTTACTTAAAACACCAAATATAAGATAACTCTAATTCTAAAATGATCAATACTCTAATTCACTACAAAAATACATAACAAGAAAAACCCTAAGGAGAGGTATATTTTGTTATTATTAAATTAACATCCAAAAGCAAATTAATATATATGAAAAAAATATCTATAAAAAGACGTTGGAATTCCGATTTGAATAATTAAGTGTGTAGATTGTCAATTTGCATACACATTAAAAGAATACTCTTAATTATGGTAACTAATTATCTTTTTTTAAACATCTAAAGATTTGTTTTATTAGTATCTCCTTCAAAAGTCAAAGCACATAGCCTATCCCACTTACTATACAACACATATTACAACACTTATAGCACATATTACAACACTTATAATGCCAAAAGAAAATGCACAACACTTAAGCATAACAATGGTAACTAATTATTAGAAACAAGAAGCATAAATGATATCTC
Source organism: Drosophyllum lusitanicum (assembly GCA_032274825.1). Classification (NCBI taxonomy): domain Eukaryota; kingdom Viridiplantae; phylum Streptophyta; class Magnoliopsida; order Caryophyllales; family Drosophyllaceae; genus Drosophyllum; species Drosophyllum lusitanicum. The sequence goes on along the minus strand of JAUEJL010074285.1, from coordinate 7,337 downwards.
AAGGCTAATTTATTAAAAGAATGTTTCTATATGGAAACTAAATTAACATCATTTATTACATAAATCTTTTCCATTTAAACACAGATTCTTAGTCCACGGTCAAAACTGTATCTTTTATTCCGTTTTCTATTTCATGCATACAAATCTAATATATATACATAGAACTAGCTATTTCTATTTACATCAAATATAATTTACTCACTGTGAATATAAAAAAGAAAAAAGAAAAAAAACCAAGAATGGCAGATCAAGTTGCTTTTATGAGTGGCAAATTAATGGATTCATTGTTTAATATAACACAGAAAGAACTTAGTTATGTCTGGAATTGTAGAGACAATGTTGATGATTTAAAGAAAGCTGTTGAAAAGTTTAAGGATATGAAGGGAAGAATTCATCAACAAGTTGAAATAGCCAACCGTAAAGGAGATAGTCTCTCATTTGGTGTACAGACATGGATAATGAAGGCAGAAAATGAAGTAGCTATGGTGGAAGCATTTCTTGAAGAACAATCTACAGCCAAAAAAAGGTGCCTTCATCTCCGTCGTTACAGTAAGAAGGCCATAGAGATGGTTTCTGCCCTTGTACAACTCCAAGAAGATGGCAACACGTATGAAAAACGTGTCTCGATTCATACTCCTAGCCCGGGACGATTAGAAGTGTACCAAAAGAAGAATTTTGATGATGTTGGTACACAAAATTCAGCCTTGGTGGATATAATGGCAGCTATTGAAGATGAGAGTATTCAAATAGTTGGAATTTGTGGCTTAGGAGGAGTAGGTAAAACCACATTGGCCATGGAAGTTGCTGCTAGAGTAAAGGATCAATTTGATGCTGTCGCTTTTACTACTGTTTCACATATTATAGAAATTGAAAAGATTCAAAAAGATATTGGAGAAGCAGCGAAGAGAATAATGGAAGGAGGCAAAATTCTTATCATCTTGGATGATGTTTGGGAGGAATTGAAGTTAGAGGAATTGGGTATTCCATGTGGGTTGGAACACATGAATTGCAAGATTCTGTTGACTTCGAGAAACGAAGATGTGTGCGTATCAATGAATGCTCAAGTTAAAATTTGTGTAAGCCATCTGCCAATAGAAGAATCATGGGTTCTTTTTAAACAAGTTGTTGGTGAAAGAATAGAGAAAGACTTGAATCTGAAACGGGTTGCGATTGCAGTTGCGGAAGAATGCGGTGGATTGCCGCTCATCATTCAAGCAGTAGGACATGCTTTGAAAAACAAAAACATCGATTCATGGGAAGCGATTCTTGCTCGATTAAAGAAGCATGCACCTTTGGATATTGCTCCCGATATAAGGAAAGCGTATACGCATTTAAAGCTAAGTTATGACTATCTTGAAAGTAAAGAAGCGAAATCATGCTTCTTGTTGTGTAGTATGTTCCCCGAAGGTGCAAGTATTCCTTTAGAACGTTTGACTCAATACGCAGTTGGTCTCGGGAAGTTTGATGACCTTGATAGCTTGGAAGATGCAAGAGAAAGGGTTCGAATTGCGGTAAATATTCTTAAATCTTGTGGCTTGTTATTGAATGAAGAAAGTAAGAAATTCACAACCAAGATGCATGGTGTTGTTCGTGATGTAGCATTGTTGATTGCTTCTTCTTCTTCTTCTAATGGTAAGGAAAAGCTTTTGGTGAATGCGGGAACCGGTTTGAAAGAATGGCAACCAAGAAACAACACTTTCGAAAGCTACACAGGGATCTCTCTTATGAAAAATAAGATTCATAATCTTCCTGATTATGAGATAAATTTACCAAATCTTGATACTTTTCTTGTACAAGAAAACTATAACCTGTCTATGATCTCTGATGAATTCATTCTTGGAATAAAAGAAGCTAGAGTTTTGGATATGGCGGATAATCAGATCTCATCCTTGCCACAGTCATTCAAGCTACTCACAAAAGTTCGAATGTTGAATCTTAGTGGAAACAAATTCCTCTGTCAAATTTCTATACTTGGCGAGTTAAAAGACCTTGAGATTTTAATTCTTAACGAAACAGGGGTACAGGAAATCCCTCAAGAGATAGGTCAGCTGACCAATTTGAGGCGATTTGAAGTTGCGCGTTGTAAGCATCTATATCGTATATCACCGGGTGTCATATCAAAGCTGCGTTGGTTGGAAGAGTTGTGTGTTGGCTTCTACACAATGCATCAAGGAATTTATGCTACTCTTGTTGAGATGATGAACTTGACGAAGCTAACATATTTGGATTTGTTCGTGCCACGTTTTGACGTTATTCCTCAAGGTTTTAACGCTAGAAGATTGAAAGGGTTCGTGATTCAAACTGGAGGTGATGTTGGTGTATATTATCCCAAGTTACAGTAAAAAGGAATTCATGTATCTGATATACAGGGTTATGAACTGTATATATGTTTTTATATATTAACTGATATACAGGGTTATGAAGTGTATATATATTCATATATATTAATATTAATTTGCAAATTAACCAACAGGCCTTCGATCTTCTCATGAATTTACTGAAGTCACATGCTTTAAAGATTTGTACTTTGTGTACTAATAGTTGTCCCACATATCAAACTGTAATAAACAGAAAGAGTTCTTCGGGTCAACATAACCCGACACAGATAGAAAGTATTACCCATATATAGCCAACCCCATTTTGACCCATTACCGAAACCACCTGACCCATTTGTCAACTGTACAGCATACGGTACATCCATCTGGATAAACAACACATCAATTTGTTCCACAAAATCAAGATTTTCTTGAAAATAGCTATTATAGATTGTAATGTAGGAAACAATCCATTTGAACTTTTGGAATAAATGGAGTAATGCATATAACAATATAGTTTTTACCATAAGGCAAGTATGATGACATGATGAACAGCTAGGCAGAAGCTCGCTTGATAGTTCATTTTCACCTGTACCAAAGAATTGAATATTAATAGTGGAAATGGAGAAACAGATCTTGAACCTTTAGTATTTTTAGCTTTTCTGTTTGTTTTGGCTCATCTCATAAAACATTTATAAAAAGTTAGTAACATTTCTAAAAGATTGACCAAAATTTTGCTTGTTTTAAATGGGTTGGAACATTACATGAATTGACCAATCCTTAAGTAAATGGGTCGAAATTGTTTTCTTTAATTCCAACAACCAAGGTAACATACCTAAGATAGCCGGTGTATTCGCCGTAATTCAAATAGTAATCCTTCATAGTCTCTTTCATCATAATGAATAGACTGAAGTTCCTGTTATATATAATCATAGATATCAGCAAAAACTATAAAAGTTAAGAAAGTGTGTGATCATTGAATGGAAGACCAAGTCTATACTTTTGCTTCATACCTTATTCATAATAAAATGAAAGAATCCATCTTCCAAAACAGTGATTGTGGTTAATCCTTAAGCATCTTCAATTGATATATAAACTCCACTTGTACAAGTAACTCCACAATAAAAACAAAAAATAAAACACTATCAATATCATATACCTTATAAAGATTTCAAAGGTTAAAGAATGTTTTAATTTTCCAATCAAGTGATGGCAAACCATAAGTGGTCTTCAACCAAACCTAGGTTCTAACAATCTAAATGTTATTTGCTTCCAAAGAGGTCCATCTTTTCCACCCATAAATGAAAATCTTGCTCTGCTTTGCAATATAAATAACACACACAAACACACACACATGTGGTGTACTGCAAGCCAGATGAATGTAAAATAAGTGTTGTTCCACTTACACCTATTATTTTCAATTGACCCACTTGAGATAAAACATAACTCCATTAACCCATTCACAAATGGATGGATCAATTACAACCTCTAAGGAAAACTTATTCCAGATTTATTTGTTTCAACTTTTGAGTATAAAACATGTCTGCATGGGTTAACAACCTCACGAAGCATAGGACAACTTACCTGCATTTGATAAATTGAAAGAAGGAAAAAAAATACATAAGGAACAAAAGTTACTAAAATGGCATAATATGACTAATTCAACCACACACACCATGAGACAAAGATGTATGAGAAGACATACCTGCTAAATAATTTAAATGCTTCCGTAGATAAATTGTATGCTTCATTAAGCTTTTCGTGCAAGCGTGTGACATCAAATACCATTCATAAAATTTGAACCATCAAACTGCCTAAACCATCAAATGAGAACTGAGGTTATCAAATTCTGGCCTAAACCATCAAACTGCACTAACCAAAGATTTTCAGACCTTCCAATTTCTGCATATAAGTGTACATATTTCTTGTAATCATATAGAACTAAGGTGCATTCTACTCCATTAGAAGTGGGAATTTAGAACTTTTTACTTATGAACAGGTCGAATTTTGTTACTTCCAACTTTGAACAGGTCACATAAACAAAATTAGCTAAATAGGGTACGGGTTGAATGGGCGAGTGGAGTTGAAAATCTCCCAAAGTGTGTAATTTTTAACTTACACCATCCAAATAGCTTTACTCAAAGATTCTACACTGGTATTGTAATAAGTTAAAATGCACTATGATCTGAGAAATCTCACTAGTCTGGAATGTGAATGGCTGAGGTGTATTGCATAAAACTCCTGTTTCTCCAAACATTTCTCCTGGCATAACCCTTCCTATGATCTGCAAGACAACATTTCAAAAATAAGTTTGTTTTCTTGTTCTTGATTTCTAAAGTGAGCAATAGGACTATACCTGATCCCAATCTTCTTTTTGTTCAATTATATTTGTAACAATAAGATCTTTTGAACAACATTGAAATTCTAAAGAACGCTCCGATATTGCAAACTTGAAAATCTGGGTAAAATTAAGAATTAGATAGCTACTAACCTCTTATGATCGTGTATCTTGAAGACAGTGAATGCAGAGACTAAAATTGTTCTGTTGGCAATCAAAATTGTAATCAACATCACTCCAAAATCTACCCCAATTACCACCGCCATAGCTGATCAAGTTCCTTGGCTTGGAGAAAGAGGCGGAAGCGGATATGGTGGTTATACCATCAGTTCTGGAAATCAAAGTGTAGTGATTGAGTGGCAAAGCTGTTGGCCGTGGGATTTAAGATGAAGAACTTGGAGTGGCTTGAATCGACTCAACCAAGGCCTAGAACAATGGGTTGCGAAATTGAAATCGATTGCAAAGCTCCGAAGAAATCAACGTTCGGCATACTGAAATTGATCATTAATCCTCAATTGAATCGGATTTATAGCAGTAGATGAAAGTATGAAACCATTTGAATACCTGCGTTGATGAAGAACACGATCAAATACACACCAGCTCCATATTGAAATCTCAAATCGACGGATTTAGGAAGGTAATTGAATGCATGGGTTGATATTTAAATAGTCACATTCATAGTAATTTTATTTATATACCGTATAAATGATTGTTCCAAAGTAGTATACTTATGTATTATCTACTTTGATAATTCTTTTCTAAGAAAATAGAAAATAGGATTGTTTTTAGCAAATTATAGTTTATCAAGTAATTAACTAAACTAAAATTAGTTGTTGTAATTTGTTGGGGGTGCATTGTTTTCTAAAAAAAGACCAGGGTTTGTAATAAAATATATATAAGAAGTATATAATTTGTAGATTACATATCTATTTTCATTTATTAATTTTTTAACACTGGGTTATTACTCTCTTTAGTTTGTTTCTAAAGTTGAAAACCACTTCTTTTGACATATTATTCTACATTTTTCGAAGACTTGTCTATCTACCATGTCATCGGTTGTGATAATACAAAGTTATTATTAATATTGTAAAGAACTAATATTTAATTTATTTTAAAATCATGTAAGAGACATGTTAAAGGCTGAAAGTTGAAATATAATTTATCTAATTATTTATATATAATTTGATTATAAATGCTAAATTTGAAATATAAATAAGAAATTTATTGAATTATAATTAGATAATTTTTACTTTATTATTGAAAAAGAATTAATTTGAATATGTTAGAAAACTTTTGTATCACCTGTATATACAAAAAAAAAACCGGTCATGATATTAAAATGATCCTCCAAACTTCAAAAAAGATGTAAATAAAAGCAACAAATATCTTTAGCAAGAACATGGATATATTATGATCATATATGTTATAATTTAAATAGGCAACTTTACATATAGTTGTGTGTATCATATAAAAAATCTTACACTTTGTTGTCTTCTAAAAGTTATATTTAAGTTTACTTACATACAAAGAAAAGTAAGATAAATATGATACATAAATATGTAAATAAAAGAATGATATTTAAGAGTTTGTTACATAAAATTATATCTTTAACTAATATACATACAAAGTAAAACATGTGTGTGAAACTGTTAAGTGATGCTAGCACCATGTAACTTAAATATCTTATCCTTATATTAAGTACTTAAATATCTTATCCTTATATTAAGTATAGATCATAAATTATAGATTGATAAGTAAAATGTAAAATTACATGACTGATTTACCCTTCAATTATGTTAGGTTCAATTAACATTACTTAACATTTCTCCAGCATATGTAGTTGTATACTTGGATACTTTATGATGTTATTTGTTTGTTTTATTTCTATATTGTACAAAACTAAATGTATTATTTTAGTATCTATGTTACTTTATTAAATTATTCTAAACAATTTTTAATTATTAATTTACCGTCTAGTCTCATGCTAAATTTCTCACTTACATAATCTTACGTGCTTAACACATTTACTTATACTCTTAATTTTAGTGTTCTATTCTATCAGTTAGGCCCAAAAGCACATTTAATGGTTGTACTAATAAAAAAAGGAATAATAATCATAATTAAACTATAAAGTATGTTATGAGGTAAAATCTAATCCTATACAATTGAAGGTAAAAAATAAAAATCTATTTATGGGTAAAAATTAAGAATTGAAAATAAAATGCAACTTTTATAATTTAAAAGGTAAACGATAAAAACTTGTCAGGTGGTGAAATAAAATTTTGAATGAAAAATATTTTTTCATAAATTAATTATAAGGGATAATTATAATACCATACATTTACTAAAAAAACAAAACAGTTTAAAAAAATAATAAAAATGAATATGTTAAACAAAATGGGACGTAGAGGAGATGGTTAAGGTGTGTGTATGTTTCCAATCTTTTATAAGTCTCGGGTTTTGTTCTAGCTATATGTATTTGTTTCCTTCTAATTTTTCAATACTAACCTTTTCTTTTTTTTTTTTCTTCATATTTTAACAATAACCTCAAATAATTTATAAATTATAATAAAAATACCTAGTAGGGGCGGAGATAAGAGGGGCTGAAGGGTGTTAGGCCCCCCTAATTAGCTCAAAATCCTTAGGTATTTTAAAAGTTCAAATAACACAAATATTTATTAAGC
>JAUEJL010074274.1:0-16154 GCA_032274825.1 Drosophyllum lusitanicum | reverse complement strand
GTATTCTTACTTGAAATCATGTAAATCACCTCCTAATTAATAATTTAATTAGCATGAAATTCAAACGTCTGCAACTTCCGTGCATATATGCATGCATTAACTTGTAACTCTCTTTGTAATGCCTATACACACACATGATTGTAGCACAAAGGCTTAAGTAAGGACACTCTTATTTTTGTGAGTTTTTAGAAAATCAAAGTAAATTAAAAAAATCATGTAGGAATGCCTCCAACTTATTTCAAATTTTTTGTTAATGGAGAAATACACAAAGCCTTTGTTCTTTATTAAAACTTAATTTTTGTCCTTACTGGTCCTAATTCGGTTCTAGGGCCGAAATCCAGAACCTAGACCAAAACGAAACCGTATATATACAATCGGTTCGGTTTTCGATCTGAAAAATAACACATTCTCGGTTTTGGTGCATATCGGTTCGGTCCGGTCCGGTTCCTGGACAACGCTCACCCCTAGTTTATTCGTCTTTTCCGATTCCAATTCGCATGGTTGTGGTCACAATTTTTTTTGAAAGGCAGGTAGTGGTCAAATTAAGATCATTAAAATCGTAGTTGTTAACCTTTTTAACGAAACAGATGAACTAAGAAAAAAGAAGAGTTTTAATTTTGTTTATAAGACCAAGTGTATGCATGGCTTTACCGGAAGTGATCGGGTAGTTGGTTGGGTTGATCGGGTAGCTTGGTAACACCCATATGCCCCTCTTGGGAAGCTGATCGGCTTGGCTATTTAGGTTGGGGAACCCGACGTTTACACTAACCCTACCTCACCTCACCTCACATTTTCTCTCTCTTTCTTCCGTCTTCTTACTCTCTCTCTCCCCCCCCTCTCTCTCTCTATATATATATATTTAAGAATATGGTAAGATCGAGTTAATCTATATAAAGTTTTGGATTGGGAGAGGGAAGGGAAGAGGAACGCGATTTGATGCTAATGTGGAAGCTCGGTTGGAGATGATAAATCACCCTTGCGTTGCAACACATTGGTGCTGCTCTGATTCTATTAATTTACAAACAAAAACAACTTTTTCTTATAATATTCGTTGAATTTGCATTGACCCAGCTTTATTTACTTGTTTAGCACATGATTTGATTTGACATGCGGATTTTTTTAAATTAAATAAAAAGGACATGTTTAAATATCCGATAATAATCAGACCGTTTTCAATATGGTTGTTAACCGGTCAATCTATAAGTTTACCGGTTCAAGCATTCTTAAAAACCTGATAGATGTTATAATTTTGTATTTATATTTTATATATACTATTTTGCTTGTTTGTTTAATGTAACAAATGAATAATTAGAGGTGAAGCCATCTAAACATACGAATAACTATTTTTGATATTACATGTCAAGTATAATATTTTCAGCTTTGAATTGAGTGTTGGTATGCTTAATTTTTTAGAGAAGCTTACAAACTAAGTTGAAGCTGACATGCTTAAATGTTATTTGTTTATTTAATATATAAAAAAAGAATCCGATTTGATCGTTCCACCATTTCGGTGTGGTTCACCGGTTACCATAAACCGTCCGGCTTTTAGTAAGCCAATTTGACAATTCATTTTGGTTCATTTGGTTCATTTAGTTCATTGTTTTCTGATTTGAATAGTCTAACGATCGATCTAGTCATTTAGCTCTTTACCTTGGCGTTTTGTTTGCTTTTCCAAAAATAAAAATAAAAAAATCGATCTAGTTTGATTTTGAAAACAAATAGATGCCTTGGGTTTTAGAGACATTCAAATAAGTTTTAGGAACCTTCTAATCAAATTGGCAAACTATTGTAGTTCCAATATGAAACAAGTTTGTCAAAATTTACTAATTCTAAGGAGGTGTATGAAATTGTTTTTTCATAAATCGTCAATATTGTTACAATGATAATTGAAATGTACTTGTTAGTGTATAATTAAATAAAATAATTTAAGATCATCCACATCAGTAGGGAGACTAGTGCTGGCTGATTCCCCTACCCGCCAAGCACACTATCGCCAAGGGGCTGGTTGGGGCGGGTTCCAACCCTGGCTAGCCCTCCAGCCAGCTCGGGTTTTCTTTTTTTTCCTTTTTTCTTTTCTTCTCTCTTAATTAATATATATTTTTTATTAATATTTGATATGAGTTGAAGAGAGTTGGATGTGGGGTTTGTGGGTTAGAGAGTGTTAGAGGTGGGAGATGATGTGGATGCTGATGTGTCAGTAGGTTAGAGAGGGTAATTGGGGGTTGGATGCTGATGGTCTAAGGCTCGTCGTCTTTTATAATAATTGATGATAATCGTTTTTCTTTAACTAGTAAAAATTATATTTTTTATAATAATTTAAACGGGACTACATGTTTGGTAAACAGATGTTACTATCAAATAGTTAAAATTATCCTTTTCAACTCGGTCTATATTACTACTTATTATGGCATAAGACATAAGCTAATCTAAAAGCTGCTTATAACTAGGTGGGTGTTTGGCTTAGCTTATTATTAACTTATTTTTAATAAACTTGTTTTTCTTATTTCTTTTTAACTTCAAAATTTATTATAACTTGAACTAAGAAATTAAGTCAAGCTTATGAAAATAAGTTTATAAAAACTAGTGGAGTATTTATGCAATGCGGCAGCGATTATAACTGATACCATTAAATGTGTGTAACAAATGTAAAATAAATTTTAATTTATTTTTCAGAGGACGTGGATACTAAATAGAAAGTTATTTTTAATTTTTAGAAAATTTTAATCTATTTTAAAAGGTTAACAGATACATGAATGTAATTAATCAAGATAAGATTAATGATTAAAATGAAATATTGATTGAAAATTAAAAACTTAAAAAAAAATGTTTATATAGTTTATAGAGTAGTATAATAAAGTATATAACAGGTAATCGAAGAAAATGAACACCGGAGAAACCCAAACGCCCCTTAATTATCTTATACTTGCGCACACCCTGGTTACATTACAACTTCTCCACACGGGCAACAATGGCGAGTATCGTCAAGAACAAACCCGGATTGAGATTTTGTACCGGTTTTCTGTACACGCCGAGATCGATTATTTTCCCATTTTCGTCTACGAGGTCGATCGAGACCCTAGCTTTCGAAGAGGTCCGTGCTCCATCCCACAAGCCAGTGGCCGATCATTCTGCGTTTGTTCTTCATGGCTTAATGGGATCTGCCAGAAATTGGAGGTCTTTTTCTCGCAATTTGGCCTCTTCCCTCTCCACCTTCTCTCCACCTTCAGGTAATTTCCCTGTTATTCATCCGTCCCAAATAAGAACCCCCAAACTTTGACTTCGATACCATCCATGCGGATGTTGAAGTTCTAATTTTATTTGAAATTTCAGATTTTCAAGAAAAAACTTACAGATTATGTCAAATTTCGTATTGTTATATTTCTAATTTAGTTGATTCTGACCATCGTGAAAAATTTGTGTTATACTTACTATGTGTAGATTGGAAGATGGTTCTTTTGGATTTGAGGAATCATGGACAATCAGCTGGTGTATCTGGTTTACACCCACCTCATGACATCGTCAATGCTGCCAATGATGTTGCTAATCTGGTGAAATCTCAAAATTGGAGTTGGCCTGATGTTGTTTTGGGGCACTCCATGGGTGGCAAGGTGGCCTTACAATATGCAATGAGCTGTGCCCGTGGTGATTATGGCAATTCAGCCAAGTTGCCCAAACAGGTATTTCCATATAAAAATCTAAATCAATTAGTCAATAGCTTAGAACTACCCACATATACATCAAGTCTGGAGACCAAAATTATGCAACTTGCTGTTTCTTTTATACAATCATGGATGTCTTTCTAGTTTAGATCTTTCTTTTCCTAATGTAGAAACTGCACTTATATTTTGTATCAGAATCTGGTTTTATAAAGGTGATGCTTTCATCTTGCTTGTCTGAAAGTTTTTGATACTTGTTGAATACGAGGTTCGTATCTTTTGTCACTGCTTTAAATCAGCTAGAGTCTAAATCCAGGAAATTGTAAAGACCGAAGAAGAGAATATTAGGAACTGACCTTGTGGTTTGTGATGTAATCCAAATTCCAAAATGAGGAAATTTTGGTGCATTTAAGCGATGAGAGTGAACTCTCTTCTTCATTTCACTTAAAGACTTCTAATATAAATAGATGACCTTGCCCGATGAATCCTCAACCCAAACACGAATCTCCTGAGGGGTCAGAAGCTTTGTTCAACACACTTTCAATAAGTTGCGAGACATAAATTTCAGCTGACTCAGCTGACTGGTGAGATTAACATAAATAACTCACTGAGAGGATTTGTATGTCTACTCAGTTCTCCCTTCTGTAAAACAATAGTGAAAAATATATCTTTTGCATTCTTGATCCAACACTTTTCGAAGTTGTTCAAACACACGTTTGAATTGATTTTTTCTTCTTATTTCTCTTTTACGTAGATCAAAGATGCCTAATCCCTTTGCCCTTTTGTCCAAGCAAAAAAATGATGCTCCTTTATAATTTTTTGCTCTTTCTTTTTTGTCCCCACCTTTGGACCTCATTTGAGAAATAACCGTATATTTTTATGTAGCCAACAATTTAGATGAGCTCTACACACATAATTCGATATTCCTAATTTCCTAGAGAGATAGAATGTTGGTGCTCATAATGTTATAATGCTCGGTATCAAGCAACTGTAGCTACAATAATATATCATGCAAGGCTTATCTTTGTATGTAATTTATCAATGTTGATATATCTCGATCATTTAACATTATATTATTTCCACTTTCCCTGTGGCCTTTTGTAGTCTTTTTTTTCGTGGATGTATGTGTATGTGATAACATATGTATCCCATCTCTTGCTCTATGCACAAGTTTTCGACAAGAAGAATGTCAATTCAGAATAGAAACTTACTTGGAGACCACAAATGTCATATTTATGTAAACTTTGAGAGCATCATTAGAAAAAAGGGAGATGATTTGTGCACAATAAGAATTTTCCATGTACAATAATCATGACTATTTTGTCTTTACAAACTACTTTTCTCATCTACATGTTTAAGGGTATTACTGCCCAAAAAATTACTTTTGTTGTGTATGGCTATTCTTGTTGTGTACAAATCATCTCCCTTAGAAAAATGGTTAAGAACACCCTGATGTGGTCTTTGTTGCTTTTATATTTAACAATCAGTCACCGTCTCGCCGACATTTTATTTTGATTAATTAGTCATTGCGATTAGTTTCTCTAACAATTTATCATCGCCATACTATGTTATTCATTTGAATTTTGTGTCAAAAACAATATCACTACACTTGCTTCTACATAGTTGCCTAGTCAACAATACAGTCAGCTTTTTGTCGGACATCAATGGCAATTATAATGCTGTTTAGGACACTAAACAATATAGATTCAATCATTGACGTAGAAACATAATGACGCAATTGTTAAAACTCGAAAAACGATGGTGACAACACGATGAGTTTTTGTTGATGGTTAATTCTTTTTTACTTTTTACTACCCCCAACATAAGTTGACAGTCATTACTTTCATATTATCTGACAATAACTCACGAAGACAAACACATGATGCAGAACAGCTGTGGGTACTGGATTCTGTGCCTGGGATAGTGGACCCTCAAGAATCTAGTGGGGAGGTAGAGAAAGTTCTGGAAACCTTGCAGACTATACCAAAAGCAATCCCATCACGGAAGTATGTTTTTTTTATTCTCATCATACTACTTATGTTAACATCATATAAATTGTTACTTTGCGTTAATCAGTTAATGTGTGCGTGTTTTAAAATATTATATGATTATTTCGTGTTTTACTTGAGTTGATCGAAATTTACAGCTGTTTTAGTATCTTTTTTTATGCATAAAGTTTTCTTGGTAATTATGATTCGAGTTTCTGTAGGATGCTTAAGAACTAATTATCTACAAGCACCTACTTGATTCAAGGAATGATTTTTGTAGAACTTTCATTTCTCTTAGGGCGAATTGCATAAAGAGATAATTTGGGGGTGATTTGATGATTTATATTTTGGACATCACTCATAAAAATTCCGGAAGTTTCAAAAGGTTTTCATTTTTGGTTAATCTTTTTAGTAACTGAGATATTAAATCAAAATTTTGAATGTTTGAATCCTTTTGTGGGTGCAAAAGTACTCAGTCTGTTGCCCAAAATAGAGATCAATCCAATGTTGGCTTTTTTTGTGTGCAATTAGACTTTCAGTTATTCTGGTCAGGATGGATACGCACATTGGGTCATTGACAACAGGAGCCGATCATTTGATTTGTATTAAATTCGAAATACCATGTTGTTGACTACAGGTGGCTGGTGAATCACCTCATAAATCTAGGGTTTTCAAGATCATTGTCTGAATGGATTGGTACCAATCTCAAAAAATCAGGAGAACATGAGACATGGGCATTTAATCTTGAGGGAATAATTCAGATGTTTGATTCCTACAGGTTAGCTTCTGTGATTTCATCAGTATATCACCAAATGATGTATTCAAGGTTAAAACTTAAAAAGGTCATTTTGCTCTATAAATCATTTTAACAAGAGTTGACATTTGATTAAAATAGTCATTGATACGTGTTCCAGGGAGATGGATTATTGGCCGCTCCTAGAACACCCACCTAAAGGGATGGAGATAGTGATTGTGCGTGCGGAAAACAGTGACCGGTGGGACCCGCATATAATTCAGAAGCTTGAAAGCCTCGAAAATCAGAAAACCAGTGAATCAGAAGGTAAGTTTTCGGTTGTGGTTTTACCCAAATCTGGGCACTGGGTTCATGTGGACAACCCAAAGGGACTTCTGGAGATCGTGGCACCCAAAATGGCTTCCCTAACCTAAAACCCAAATGGGTTCTATTTATGAACGATTAACAATCAAAAACAAACTTGTTCATGATTTGAGATTCTGTTTTTGGTTTATTTATCAAGGATTCAAGGTTGTGTTTCATTATCGAATAAAATCACCATTCTTTTCAGTTGCATGTTTGTTATCTGATTTACTTAGATTAAAACTAATGCATATGGTTTTTTAAGAGGACGAGTAAGTAAAATTTGATGGATGAGTTTTCAAACTCAAACCATTCTCCGACTTACGATTGGTGTTGGTTATTTACTTGTTAATCTCCAACCTATAACGCAAATTGTTTTTTAAGTTTTAACCCTAAATAGATCTGTTTGTCATTCAATTGTTACTTCACGAAAAGCTCATCAGTTACAAACCAAAGCTATGAGTTACGATGATGAGGTTAGAGGTCAATATGAGTCCAAGGTAGTGAAAAAAACTTGTACTATGTCTGTTGGTGAAGGGTATTCAGTTTTGGAATTTAAACTCATATGTTGAGCAAAATGTAACTTTCATCGAGTGAAGCACAAATTTCTGCTGAAGACAATTCCGCTTTGGATTCCAATACTATAGGATCCCAAATGCGTTTAAGAGGTGCTTTTAGCTTCTTTTAATCCGTCGGGTTGAGTTAGATTAGAATGGAAAAGCATGTGATCATTGGATGAACTAAAATTTCTTCACATATTTGATACAAAGCAGTAAAGTTTGCTGAATGTGACTTAAAAAGAAGGATCCATTAAAGATTAGAAAGTGTTTGGGAGTTTTCATAGAAATACTAGATCCTTGTTTTGAAAGTCAATTAGTATCAAGTTTTGATTTGGCTCCTAAGGGTTTTTACTGTGTTGGTTTGTAGTTAGTGAAAGTTATCTTTAATTTATAGAATTATTGGCTATAAGATGAAGAAACATATAGCAGATATAAAACAAAAGTGGGTAATATCTTTATTTATGGTTGTAATCCAATAATCTCACATCGACACAAGTAGTTAAAGTACCATTTTCCATCTAGATTTTAGAATTAAGGGATCTGGGAGATGTATACAACAATACTTTTAAATCATATATACATTATCTACAACAATGCAACTCGTAAATGACATATATCTTAAACGCTATATCTTTATATGATTTTCAGATCTCTTCACATCTCAATACAACCATATATTGTTTTTTAAGCAATCTGATTAGAGAAATTTTGCGCTTATCTTAAGAATTCTAGCTTCACTACCATGAGGCTATTCCCTTTAGATTTTTTTTTGCGCGAAGCTCAAATCTCCATTTATTTGGCTTCACTTTGCAATGGCTTTGGCAGATTTCGTCCAAAAGGGCTAACATGTATTCCCGTCTTTGGTGAATCCCCGTTCTCGTTTCTCTCACTAGTAACTTGTGAAATTTTTGATTAAAACGGGTTTGAGTATTGTTTTTATGTTAGTGTCTGTTGTAAATTTGATCCTTGATCATTTATATATATGATTTCTTTTGTAAAAAATATTTAAACCGAAAAGTGAAATTAAGATCAAATATTAGAATTTGTATTTTTTTGAAAATTCAACATACCTTAATTAACCAAGATTAATCTCAGCCATTAAATAAAGATCATCCAAGGGCTATAAACTGGTCTTCAAGTTCTCACATTAGAAGGTGTTCTCATTTGATCCTACCTCTATATATATATATATATATATATATATATATATATAACAAATGATATATGACTGAAATTTTGAATTTACAGAAACATATATTTGTAGTTTGTATTTTGTATTAACAGTGAAAAAAATAATATTATATCAATTATCAATATATTGTAAAACAATATTTACAAAACCACATCAATTTTATATATCTATACAGATAAAATTGATAAATCGCTTCTTATTTTAATATTCATTATTAAATTTAAAAAAAGGACAAATACTAATTAAAATAGAGTTGGGCCTTAAAACTATAATGGGCTTAACTCTGAACCCTAATCGTAAAACCAGAGTACCAGACTATAAAGTTTCTCTTCAAGTCTCATCGGCCTCAGTTCGAGCGAGAGAGACAAAGATGCAGATCTTCGTGAAAACCCTAACCGGCAAGACCATCACCCTCGAGGTTGAGAGCAGCGACACCATCGACAATGTCAAGGCTAAGATTCAGGACAAGGAGGGTATGATAACTATTGTTATATTAAAAATAATAAATAATTTATGATTATCTATATGTAGCCGCATCTATAATCATTTTGTACGATGTAGGTATTCCACCGGATCAGCAGCGGTTGATCTTCGCTGGAAAGCAGCTTGAAGATGGCCGGACTCTTGCTGATTACAACATCCAGAAAGGTATTGTTCTTTCAATTTATTTGGATTAACTGTCAAGGAACTTGTGTATTGATTTTACAAATCCCGCTTTAACCTGTTTTATAGCAGAAATAATCGCTAAAATGTCTAAATTAGGCGAATCATCGCTAGATTAGCGTCGTATTTTAATTGTGTATTTTGGAAATATGCCATGCATTTGGATTGCTCTTTGTTATCATCGAGAATTAGGCAATCGATTTAGAATCAATTGGTTGATTTTACTTTTCAGAACTTTTAGGTTTTTGAAGTACTTCTCTATGGTGATATGAATTGTGGCTGTTGTATATGAGTACTATAGACTATCTTTCCGCTACTGTTTTAGTTCATTTGTATACCTTTTTGAATAACATTATTCCATGGTTGATTTTACTTTTCAGAACTTTTAGGTTTTAGTTCCCCTACTGATTTTTTCTTGCAATTGTTGTTTGCATACCTTTTTGAATATCTTCACCATGGAATAATGTTAGTACTAGTAACGTACCACAATTCAGTTCTTATTGTGCTTGTTTAATTACAAAGTTATAGTTTTTGTCATTATTGATCTTGGATAAGGAAGTGGGATCACAATGTTGGGTTTACTGGAATTGTGTATAAAATGTTTTGTGTAAAAAATTACAAATTAATTATTATTTTCTGTTTGAATGTGCTGGGCTTTTTTATCTTATTGTAATGCTTATATTCTGAGCTCCTTTTTTTGTTCAGAATCCACTCTTCATTTGGTCTTGAGGTTAAGGGGAGGAATCATTGAACCCTCTTTGATGGCATTGGCTAGGAAGTACAATCAAGATAAGACTATTTGCCGCAAGTGAGTTGTTCTTTTTATTTGTTATAAGCACGATTTTTATATGCAAGTGTGGTTTTTGTTATATATTCATATTATTTTTGCATATATTTTGATAAAAAAATTGCATTTTTCAGCATAAAATAAATTTGATCATGGCTTGTAGCAAAATCACAGAGTAGACTAGCATCTGATTTCAGTGGGCTCAGTCTGTTCTATTTATTTAGTTTTTATCCCAAAGAAATTGCTTTTTTGTTCACCATTCTGCCAATATTACTTCAAGGTTTCTGTTTTTCTCTTTTTTATTGTCTATAGTTGGTGTCATGGCTAAAATGTTGATTTTCATGTTTTTTATTTAACACTGGAAGCCGGTATCTATCTACATTACCAGTTTGTTTTCAGTTTCTTTTGTGGTACACGCCTTTGATCAGATACCAACTCTAGAGAATTAAAAAGAGAAAAACAACTCTAGATTTTTGTGAATAACTTGCGTCCATTTTTGATATTTTGGGCACAGAAAAGTGGTAAACGTCACTCAAAATACTTATTTCTTAGAACAATAAGATTCTAGGCCTCTGTTGCTGTACTAGATTTTAATATCTATCTGAATTTTAAAGGATTATGGTTTTGTCATCAGAAGTGGCGATAACTCTACTCTGTCGAATCTTGTATTTATTTATTCTGCTGAAGTCATTGTCTTATATGTTGTGGATTTTTATTAATAGGTGTTATGCTCGCTTGCACCCAAGGGCTGTTAACTGCAGGAAGAAGAAGTGTGGCCACAGCAACCAAGTATTTATTTCCTCAACTTTCATTTCAGTCGTGATCTCTGTGCATATTTTGCGATTCTTTTATCGATCTTCTCATTTTACTTTTTGTGGTTGCAGCTGAGGCCAAAGAAGAAGATCAAGTGAAGACTTCTGAGCACTTTGTGCTCGTTGATGGAACTCATCTGGTTAATTTTAGAACATGTGCGTCTTTCTTAATCAATTTTGTTGTTAAGTACCAATGAAAGTAAACTTGAAGAATTGTTTGTCTAATTGAAAAAGCACAATTGGTTTGAAATTACCGTGGATCTTTGGTTTATTACATGTTTTGTTACTGATGTGAAAATTTAGAGCTTTCAGTGTGGTTTAGGCCTGTGTTTGTTTTAGGTGTGGTTTCGGGTATGTACGTATATGCCATTTGTGTGGAATACCTAGATAAGCAATGATGTTGTTCGTTTTATGTATGGTTTAGGATAAAGTAACAATTTTATTATCTTATTTTCGGAGTAAGTAATACTTACATACACAATACTTACATACAATTAACATAATATCCAATTTATACAAATGATTAAAGGACTCCACAAAGAAACTTATTAAACCAATTCAAAGATAAAAACAACACACAGACAGACACAGGCCTCCTTAATTTGTAAGATATAAACAACAGAGGAGGAAACTAGCTACTTAACTTTTGAAGCAGAAACACAAAGCCAGCATTTAAAAGAAAAAAGATTAAGCATGCCATCACAAAACAAAAGCCCACAAAGAATCTTCTTGAACCAATGCATATCAATGTATGAATTGTTGATATTATATGTATGTATATGTCTGTTGGTATTTGGCTTTGGAAATTTATTATTAAATAAATTATGATTTTGAAAGTATTTTGATTTTCGAAACTTTAGTGTTTGTTACAATATTGTTTGTTATGTTATATATTTGTGCACTGGGCAATTGGCTCAGCCACAAATTTCTATTTCTCTTTATGGCAAGTATTCAAGGACTTAAAGGCAAGTGATTGAGAGTCAGAAGCTTGTTGTAAGGTAGTACTTTCAATTGGTTTTGGTTTTGAGAGATGCTTTCTTAGTTTTGCTCTATGTATCGTATGAGTAGTCTCCGTTTTATGTTAAGACAGAGTATTACACTGGACTTTGCTATTTTTAATATTGTTATCAATAAGTGCAACATACTTTGATAAAACTTTACGTTTGGTTTGATAAAAGATAAAAAACCATAAGATTAAAACACTAAATAGGTAGTTGATTATAAATTTATAGTATTCTCTTTCTTTCAATCTGTTTGTATATTATAATTTAATTTAATTTAAAAACTTCTTGGGCGAAATGCATAGAGCAGTTTGACCTTGTTTTTTTGCACATGAAGTGATAACAAACTTTCCGATTTGGACGGGTGATTTTGTACGGAAGTTATTCTAATCTAAGGGATACAGAGCTCACTCACCCTTAATAATATTAATTATATAATATAGAATCTCACTCCCATTCCCTTCCAATTCAAGATATCAACGAAATCCCAGCCATGGCAAAACTCCACCTCCTCCTCATCTTCTCTCTCCTCCTTCTCTACGCCGTCGTACCACCGTCTCACGCCACCGACCCTGCCGGACAACCACCCAACACCATCCCGGAAGAATGCCAGAAGTCCGCCGGAGGTCCATGCTATAGTAAAACCCGATCTTTGAAGCTTAAACTTGTCGCTATTGCCGCAATTCTAGTCACTAGTATGATGGGTGTCACTCTACCCATACTTTCACGGGCCGTACCCGCTTTACAACCTGACGGGAAGTTGTTTGTGTTGGTTAAAGCATTTGCTTCGGGTGTGATTCTTGCAACCGGGTATATGCATGTTTTACCCGATTCGTTTGATTGCTTGACTTCCAAATGCTTACCCGAAAACCCATGGAGCAAATTCCCGTTCACAACGTTTATAGCCATGATGTCAGCTGTAGCCACATTAATGGTTGATTCATACGCCATGAGTTGGTACAAGAAATATGGTCCGACCGATGAAAAAATTAGAAAAAACCCGAATCCGGAATTGAAAATGACGGGTCATTGCCATGCCCATGGTTCATCAATGCTTGATGATCGGAAATCGCAGTTGAGGCGTTACAGGGTGGTTGCTCAGGTACTTACGGTGTTTGTTTAAGTTTTTTATTAGCGATTATTTTTCATAAAATTAACTTGGTTATCGTAAGTAAGAAAATAAGATGAAAAAATAAGTCACCACCGCCTTAAACTTGCTATAAATCTTATAATCCACTCCTAATTCTTCACAAATTAATAAATATTGTGCTTAATTTCTTGATTATTCTACGATCAATGCAGGTGTTAGAGTTGGGAATTGTGGTACATTCAGTTGTGATCGGATTATCGATGGGTGCATCGGATAATCTATGCACCATCAGACCTCTTGTGGCAGCTCTATGCTTCCATCAATTCTTTGAAGGAATGGGTCTTGGTGGTTGCATTCTTCAGGTGAGTTAAGTTTTTCGTTTATTCGATTCCAGCTTTTTGATCGAATTATAACGTAATAATTTTGAATTGATTGATTGAATTAATTAATGTGATATATATAGGCGGATTACGAGCTGAAGATGAAGGCGATCTTGGTGTTTTTCTTCTCGGTGACGACTCCATTAGGGATAGCACTTGGGATAGGGCTATCGAATGTGTATCAGGAAAATAGTCCGACGGCATTGGTGGTGGTGGGAGTGCTAAACGCGGTGTCAGCGGGGCTGCTGAATTACATGGCGCTGGTGGATCTGCTGGCATCGGATTTCATGGGGAAAAAACTTCAAGATGACATGAAGCTTCAAGCAATTGCGTATGGTGCAGTTTTCTTAGGTGCTGGAGGCATGTCAGTGATGGCAATCTGGGCCTAATTAAGATCAAATTTTGCATTAGTTTTCTTCTAATTAAGACTTGTTATGGCTTAGGAATATATATGATGAGTACGTACGTAGTTAGATAGTTTTATGGTTTAATTAATCAGGGGTGAGTAGTCAGATTACCATTATTATTGATTTCCATTAATTAATTATACAAAAGGGAAGGAGTAGTAATGTCCCTAATTGTGTCATTGCTTAATCCTATTAATTAATTTTCCACATCTCTAAGTAACTAGGGTGGTGACTGGTGACTACTGAGGTTGCGATTTGGTGCGACTTTTTAAAAGTTCTAATTTTTAACATATAATATAATTGTAAGAGTTAAATTTTTTATTTAAAAGTTACTGCAATAGCTAAAAAGCTATATATAAGATACTATAATAATATACATTGATTTGTTTGTTATTCTCGCGTAGTTATCAACTTCTAAAACATATATCTTTGCATGTAAAAATATAAAGACTTTATAAAATTGTTGTTATATACACCTAATTTTATTTTCTATCTACAAATACAACAAAATTTCAATTTTGATTCATTATATGCAAGATCATCTGCTACCCCGGGTCATTTGTTTAAGAACCGCTATCCGTCGATGTTTTCGAGTTTATGTTGATGATTCCTAGTTTCCGGCAACCAAATTTCCTGGTTTGGTACTCAACTTTATATTTGACTTTTCTGCATGTTCATGGTACCCATATTCGTCCGTTTCTAAGTTATGTGGGTTATCAAATTTTATTAAATCTTTAACTTCATATCCTACCCAACTTCATTGACTTTGTATCTTACCCATCTTCACTTGTTCCAAAAACGGATTAGGGTTTCATCTTGTTTGTGATTTTTGTCAAACAATTCTTCATGGAGGCCATCGATTTGGGCATTCTACATGTTAAGGTTTCAAATTCGTTGCATCTTCATCTTCAAAATCGGTTTCCATTTAGAGCTTTTGTGATTGTTTGTTTGTGTTGGCTATGATTTAGGGTGTTTTTTTTAAATTAAATCAACGATTTAAGGTTTTTTGTTTGTATAAGTTTGTGAGATTTCAACTTAAAACCAATTTCGAATGAGTGGAGTAATCTGTAACCCTTATTAAACATATTACAAAGTGACATGAGACAATACCCAATATGCCCTTTCATATGTGACGTTCTTTGTGTCAAACACGTGGATACTATGGATTATTTAAAGTTTGTGTAGCCATTTGGCCAATCACGGATGGACGTGGCACTCATACCATGTAAGTTTGTTGGGTTATAATTCAAAATCAATTGACAATGAATAGAGTAACTAAAAATCTTATTCAACACGTTACAAAGCCACACACTACAAGAAAAAAGACTTTTGGACGGATGAAGCTTTCTGCGACGACATAGGTCCTCGCTAAAACCCACAAAAGGACAAAATCATGTACCTTTTTGACCTTGGGAAACGAAGGTTGACTGTAAAACTTTTTGACCTTTTTGACCTTGGGAAACGAAGGTTGACTGTAAAACTTTTTGCGAGGACAATGTCCTCGCTAAAACTAATTTATATTTTATTTTGATTTTTTTTACAGAGTAAAAGTGCATTTACGCAGTAGAAAAGGCGCCAATTTTTTTCACCACTTTCAGCGACGACAAAATCCTCGTGAAAAGGTATTTTTGTTTTTTTTAAAGTTCGACTGATAGAGTCTGACACTTTTGTCTTTTTGTCACTTTCAGCGACGACGCTGTCGTCGCCGAATCCTTTCCCTACCGTAAAAACCCTCCAGGTCTTACTTTTTCATCTGTTTTCACTTTCTATTTTTTTTCACCACAGCGCAATCCTCATCTTCTTCCTCTCGATTTTTACCACTATTTTGAAGAATCTAAGGTGCAACTAAGGCTTGCGGGTTAATATCTTTCTTTTGCTTGTCAAGAAGTTCATTGCTCCGGCGAGAACGCCATTGTTTCCGGCAAAAGCTTCGTATTTTCCGGTGAGCTTTGGAATTTCAGTAAATATTAACATATAAAGGTTTTTGTTTTACATAACCTTAGTCTTTGTTTGATTATTTATAGATAACTACTTCGTTTGTTTTGTTAGTGAACTCTGGCGACTGCTCCAGCAAGATTTGCAGCCCCAAACAACATTGTAGGTATGATTTTCTTTCTATAATACTTATACAAAACAGATGTAGAAATTTGTTACTTATAATTGAAAATAATATTTTTTTAGTAATGAAAAGCATGTTTAAAAAATTGTTTAGTAATTAGTATTATGTTATACTTAAATATGTTTAGAAAATTGTTTGTAATTAATATTATGTTATATTTAAGTATGTTTAAAAAATTATTTGTACTTAATATTATGTTATACTTAAGTTTGTTTAGAAAATAAAATACTTTTGTTAATTGTTTGTAGTTTAGAAAATAATAGATATAGAAATTTGTTACTTATAAGTGAAAATAACATTTTTTTAGTAATGAAAAGCATGTTTAGAAAATTGTTTAGTAATTAGTATTATGTTATACTTAAATATGTTTAGAAAATTGTTTGTAATTAATATTATGTTATAT
>JAUEJL010074263.1:0-16157 GCA_032274825.1 Drosophyllum lusitanicum | reverse complement strand
TTAGGAGACCGCCAACACTAACGTCCGCCACCAACATCACTGTCACAGTCACTCACCATCTCTCCCTTCTCAAGCTCTCTCTCTCCTCTGTAAGACCACCACCACCATCACCATATGAGAAGACCACCACCACCACCACCGTCATCCTGGAAGGCCACCATCTTTACCATCTTTCTCTCACCCATTCCCGTCTTTCAGCATATCTTTCTCATCTCAAGCTCTCTTTCCTTGGTAAGACCACCACCACCATCGTCATCTGGGAAGGCCACCACCACAAATGAAGATGAACACCCTTCATGCTTTGGACTTGCAATCTTCACCATTGCTTGACCTTTGAAGATTGCAGCAGATCTAAGGTAAGAGGCAATTGATTTTGAATTTTTTTTACTACTAATCAGTTTTTGGTTTTGGTCTATATCTAGTCTCTTATTTTCTATATCATCTTCGATGGTTATGTTCAACTTCAATTTTGTTTTGCATCGTTATTGTACTCTACAAACTTTCACGGTTGTGGTTCTGGTCTTCGATGGATGTGTCCATCTTCAATTTTGTGTTCATCTTTGATAGTTGTGGTTCTGGTATAATCTAGAAATCTTTGAGCTCGGTTATTATTTGTGTCGATTGGGTTCGTTTAGGGTGGCGGTGGACTTTCCGGACGGTGGTGGTGGGTCTTATAGTTAGAGAGATAAAGAGAGAGTAGAGAGAGTGAGATATAGAGAGAGGTAGAGAGAGTAGAGAGAGGCTAAGAGATAGAGAGAGAGTTTGCATGAGTTTGGGGGAGTGGGAGTGTAAAGGGTATTTAATAAATATTTATTAATTTTTTTTTTTGGTGAAAAGACGAAAATACCCTATAATAAAGACAAAACTAACACCAATATAAATTGCAAGTTTGTTAAAGGATTGACATTGTGACAAATTGGCAAACTCAAGGACCGTCTCAGTAATTTTTCAATATAAATGACTAAATAAGTTATTTTTGAAAAACCACATAGACTAAATCAGTAATTTACTCTAATATTAATTTAACCGATCAACTTGTTTATTCTTTGTATGAAGCATCTATGACATGAGTATATCTAGCTTACAATCTATTTACTTGATCAACCCCACTTAACACGTCAGCTTGTTTATCGGAATGGTTAGCAAGTCATGTCTAGGTTACATGGGTTAAGCATGCCTACTATAAGGTTGAGTTTTATGAGACATAATAATGACAATACCATCCTAAAAGATATAAAAACAAACACACAAATGTATTATAACCCTATGTGTTCTCTAACCTCTTTCCTCTCTTAAACTTTAAATCGTACACTCTCCCTCTCTCCTACCAAGCTTATCGCTTTCTCTAATGATCTCCCTCCAAAAATATATTCTGTTTCCTAACAGGTTTCTATTTCCATTCTACGCCGCTTAAAGATAGCATGCTACATGTTATCGAACGAAAACATTTTTCTTTGCCGTTTTATCCGATATCCTACTACTGTATTTGTACGTGTGTTTATATATGTATATATACATACACGGAATACATACATATATATTTTGTTAATAATGATATAATTATTTAATATTTTTATACTAACTAAATTTATGGGGTTTCAACTCAAAACCAATCGACAATAAGCAGAGTAATGCATGATCCATATTAAATAAGATTATAAAGTCACACTTGTCAGATACAATACAATACTCAACATGTGCTTTCACGTATTGTAGTATCTTTACGCGTACCACGTGTGGTTTTAGAATATTCAAGTTGCGTAAAGTAGTCTTTATGTATTAAAATGACACTACTGATGGAGGTAATAGTTAAACCTCTCCTAAACAAAAGTTTGCAAAGCGATGGGTCTAACGAACTAAGCAAGGTTACACATGTCCGGATGACAATAGCATGTCGGTAGGGTATGCAACTAAACTAGAGCATGTGATATCAATATATCATGCGGCGCATGTTTACTTTTGGAGTTGTGGATGTTGAAAACCCACTTTCATATCTTCTACGTTTCATACTATATTTATTTATTTATTCATTAACATAAACAAGGTTCTAAATAACGTGAGGTTTGGCGTGGCAGAGAGGTCAAGCCTCAAGCCTTGAAAGTCATAGCGAGATCACGGCGTTTCATAAGACACGACTTAAGGTGGCAATTTTGTATATAAATTCTAATCATGTATATAAAATTATACAAACAAATATTAAAAACACATCATTATAAGTTTATAACGTAGTTCAACAGTCTTTTTCTTTTTTTTATATCCAACCATCCTTATAACTCAATAACTATATATATTTGACTCATATGTCTCAATACCTCTAACACGTCTTAAAAAACACGACTTATAACAATTAATGTCATGTCAAGCAAGACCTTAGCTTACGCCAAGCCTTATGTCTAAGACTTGGACCATGTCGTGGCGACATGGTCAAGCTTTAAGCTTTGACAAAGCCAAGACGAGCTTTTTAGAATTATGAATATAAATAATTACCAATAAATTAACTTCTCAAAATTCAAATATATTGTCTTTGATGTCAATTTGTCTCTAAGATCTTTTTTTCCTTTGCATTAGGGGTGAGCAGAAAAAAGCGAAACCGAACCAAAAACCAAAAAAACCAAACCGAAAAACTGAACAAATATAGCAATCGACGGTTTTGGTTTTCGAAATTTCAAAAACCGACTTTTTCGGTTTGATTTTGGTTTTTTACAATTTCAAAAACCGAAAAAACCAAACCGAACCGTTCCGAAGGTAATATTGTAAATATACATATCCAAAAAATCAAATACTCTATGACTTTCCCATTTACATAGCCACCCCCCATTTATATTAGGGTTTCACCAAAGAGGTCTCACACTAATTCAGATCTCCTTCGTAGTTGTAGCTTTGTTTAGTCGTCGGACTACTTGATTGAGTTCACCCACATCACTTCATTTTGAGTTGACGAGTTCGCTTCTTCTCGATTTCCATTTTCACTTAATATAGAGATCCATTTCTAGTTATTTATCTCGATTTTCAGATTCTAGTTTTCTAAGTTGTATACAGTCCATCTGGAATTGGTTGTTCATCTCGATTTTCAGTTTTACTAATATTTTATTTATCGATTTGCTTTGAGTTTTGATTTGTTTCAACTTTGGCTTTAAAGTTTAAACTTATGACAGACATTTTGCTTGTATCAATTGCAATATATATAACTTGAATTAGGTGTCACACATCTTGATGTTTTTAATATAGTTTCAATCTCGTTTAATTTCATAGCTTTAGAATGATGATTGCATGACTTCAAATCTTGATGATTAAAACTGAAAAGCTTTAAAACCGAACCAAAAACCGATTTCAAATTCGAAAACTGAACCACTCCAAAACCGAACGGTTTTGGTTTCGGTTTTCCAAAAACCGAAAATTTCTGTTTGGTTTCGATTTTATGCTAAAACCGAACCATGCTCACCCCTACTTTACATCATAGATATAACTAATTTGAGTTTTTTCCCCTAGATAACATATTATATATGTTGGGTCTCTGTGGCGGAAAGGTTAAGCCTCAAGCTTTGAAAGCCATGACGAGGTCACAGTGTTTCACAGGGTACGACTTAAGGTGGCAATTTTATTTAAAAATTCTAATTATGTATATAAAATTATTCAAACAAATATTTAAAACACATAATTATAGGTTTATAACGTAGTTCATCAATCCTTATAATTGAATAACTCTATATATTCGACTCATATGTCTTAATACCTCTAACACGCCTAAAAAAATATGGCTTATAACAAGTAAATGCATGTCAAGCAGGACCTTAGCGTACGCCAAGCCTTGTACCATGTTGTGGCAGCATGGTTAAGCCTTAAGCCTTGGCATAATCATGGCAAAGCCAATGCTAGCTTTTTAAAACCATGGATAAAACTTAAAACGATTCATTGAAAACTTAAAATATGAAAACGTAGAGTCTGATGCACTTTAATCACATTTTTGAATCATATCGGATACATACATTATAAGATAATGGGTTTTCAAGGTTAGTTTTTTACATAAAATATACAATTCTGATGCACATCAATAAATGTATGCACAACTTTTAGATGCTAACTTTGACTAGGAGTCAAATTGATTCGTCAAAAACATAACACGTGAATATGTAGAGCTTGATCGTATTTTTTAGAAAGTTTTTTTTATCATTAACATATTGATGTATACTAGCACGATACCCGCGCAATGCAGCGGCGACGAATAATTTCTACTCGTTAACATGTCCGTTTTCAAGACGTATAGAGTATGGTATTCATGTAATACGGTGACAGCGAATAATTTTCGTTTGGTGATATTTCTATTTTTTTTTATCTTTTTTACATTACATTTTCTTTACTTTTCTGTTCTCCATAATTGAAAAAAAGGTTATGAATATATTTTTTAATAATTAAGTTAATTTGTATTGGTTTTGACTTTAAAAAAAATTGTATTGACTTTGATTTTCTTAAATATGTCAAGTTTAGTTATTAAAGTGAAATATAAGAATCTTATTAACTATATTTAATACTTACTCAATTTAGTTTATATGAGGGATAATTTAGTAATTTTAAAATACTTAAATACTTTATAATATAGTATAATAAGTATTAACACAATGATATTGTAATGAGCTGAATTTGTGAGTTCCTTGATTATTGTTATGATATGTTTTGCAATTTAGCCTTGATATTGGGCTTTTTTGAGTTAATATGTTAAGTGTAATGGTCATGAAATATTAAGTATTAGTTTTAATAATTACTTACTGGTGATTTTCTTAAATGTTTTGATGGTTAATTGGCAGATCACAAATTCCATTGCTTAATGTTAATGGCCAACTCAAGTTAGTAGGTTTTGTTGGCAAAGTACCAAGAGTATAAAGCCTAGGTACAGTTTTGGAAAGCTTATGGTTTCCTTCTAAATCTTATTTCCTGTTTGTTTCATAAAATTCGAATAAATTGAATTGATTTAAATTTATCCAATCCACCTATGCAATAAATTTTTCATTACTTGAGAGAATGTAAACATTTCAACAAATGAGATTCCATTTAAAAACAAGTTTACCAAACGCAATACAATACATAATATGATTTTCATTTCATTTAATTCCTTCGAATTCTGCGAAACAAACGGGACCTTAAGGTATAATTCTGGAAAGCTCAAGGTAACTTAAGTTAGTGTGCTGGTCAAACCTGAAAATTATAAAAATCCTATTATTATTAAATAATATCACTGAATTTTGATTTTGTTCATATATCAACTAAGAAACTGAGTTTATTTTTGGTTTCAAGTGGAAGTTCCAAGGCACACACCAACACCTTGTAATTCTAAGTCTCATTGAGTTTAAAACCAACAAAGAGGAGCATTAACAACATTACTTGCATGCAAATAAAATAGGAAAACCAAAATCAAGCTAGCTTGATCAAAATACCAAACACATTTTAAAAACAAAGAGGAGCATTAAGACATTATTGCTCACTTGTAAGCCTTCCACAATCAAGTATCATAAGTGAACCACAGATGGATTACATGGTTATTTCTAGAAATCACTCAAGAATTGAATATTAGAATTTCAAGAACTTAGAATGAAACTCTAAATTCAAGGGCTTGATCCAATGTATCCATCACTGGATGTTTACAACTTAAGAGAGGATAAAATGTTGATCTCCAAAACTAAGGGTTCTATTACACAAATATATATTATTTATAGGAAATACGCATCTTTTTCAAAAGGGGAAAATTTCACATAATAGTAACAAAGTTTGAAAACAGTTTCATCAAGATCACTCATAGGAAATTTCATAATGTGGAATAAAGGGGCTAATGACCTTGATGGAACAGTTTTTAAACTTAGTTACTATTTTGTGAATTTTTCCCTTTTCAAAAACTATAACAAATGTTTCCTTGAAGTCATGAAATGTTTAGTTTGATCAATGTTGTTACATTTTGTTTACTAGCAAGCTAAGCACAAAAGTGTCTAAGCACAATGTTGTTACATTAAGTCATTGAGCTTGAGCTTGAAAATGCATGTTTAATGGAGCTCAGGCCATAATCTTTCATAGTTACACACAATCTTTTTAGGGTCTACCAACCATGAAATAAACTATCGACCAGAGGAGCCCCTTGGATAACAGTGTAACACACATGCCTAGACATGGAGGAGTGATCTACATGGTGTAAACCCTATAGCCCTCTAACAAATGTGTTATTATTTTAAATCATTCTTCAAGAACTAAGAAGACCAAATTTTGCTACACTAGTGTCAACCTATATATAATTTGATTGCTTAGTTCTTGCGGTTTTCACCATAAAACGGGTTCGCGAACCCAAGGGTTATCCCCATCCCCGAGTTTTAAGTTTCTGAAAATCATCTTCTCCATCTCCATTACAACCAACTTGAGAATTCCTCGGTTAGGCTGGTTTCAAATATCGGGTACATTTTTTTTATCGTCTCTAAATTTTAAGTTGTATTTAATCAAAATGATCAAAGAGAGTATGTATACTTTAACCACTACAAATCTTCTACACATTTTGGCATGTTTAACAAGTTATTGTTCAAAGAATCAACAATTAATAATTAATATTAGCATTAAAATAAAAATCAAAAGAATATATCATAACTTCCTAACAATCGAATTTCAAAAATCGGATTTGGATTACATGTCGGTAGGAAGTTGAATATGTATGGAGGGAATACTAATAATATGCTTATGGTAAACATGTTCTTGTCATAAGAAAATCCAAATTAATGTTCAACCATATTAAAGCAACATAGACAATGACAAAGTCCTAAATCATTACCTAATTTATGATTATTTTAATGGATTATTTTTTTATATAAAAAAACATTAATCAGTTGGTTTGGTGGGGCATGTTAGAAAATGGATCAACAATCCTTTGGTGGGCTGCTCCTTTTTTTCATTTTTGAATTCTTGGGCTGAAATTTGTAATCTAGTCTCTAGCTTTTGGACTTATGTTTGTGACTTTGTTCTGCTGAGCTAAGCTTTATAAATAAAATGTTTTTGTTTTTTATAAAAAAGTTGGTTAATGGAATGAGAGAAAATCTTGTATAGTAACTTGTAAATCATGCAATAGAGGTTGTACGGTTGCTTCTAAGAATTCTATAAGAAAGCTATTATAACAAATACAAGAAAATAAAAAAGAACAAAAAAAATGGTAAAGAAATATGTTTATTCACATTTTGTTGTCTATAAACTGCTTTTTGCATTGGAAATTACATTCATAAATCACACCAATCAAGCACATCAACCTATATGGTTTTAGTCCCTTAATAGATCTCTTTAGATTTACCAAGAAAAGTAAAAATCTACTACCAAGCACCCCATTTACAGTTTCTGTTTTTACTCTGGGGTAAAATTAGGATGGTAAATATCAAACTTTTAATAATAAAATTTCTAATATGAAAATATCAATATTAATACTTGATTTCTTCAATTGTTGGTTTGATGGCTAAAGAATGTTTTAGATCACCAATGTGAAGAGTGTGTTCGCCCATTGGAACCCTTCGGATTCCAAATTGGTCAACAACACTCAGATGTTTGCACACATGAAGGTCAAGTGCAACCCTTTGTAGCCCACCAGCTACCACATGGACCTTTTGAAAGCCCACCAGTTGTTTGTTTGTGGCCCATTTCCCTTTTGGCGGGCTTGAGTAGACCATCACTGTGTGAGCCCCGTCCATGGTTCCTGTATTCTCGACGTCGATGTGTAGGCCCATGGAAAGGGTGGAGCATTTCGCGTGTGACACACGCACCCCGTTGGTTAAAGTCGTTGAGTTATTGTTTTCAAGGTGGACTGATAGCATGGGAACCAAGAGAGATGTTGGGGCTTGAACAATGGAATGTCGGAAAGTTGTATAACTTAGACCATGTCCAAATGGATACACCACGGGCCCTTTGTAGAAACGATAGGTTCGACCAGGGTAATTGTGGGCCGGGTCAGCCCTCATTCCCATATTTGTCATTGGTACTTTAGCCAAGTACTCTTGTGGGTACCATGTCATAGGCAACTTCCCTCCTGCAAAGAATTAAAAAAAAGTCATTACTAAATTATTTAGGCCTTTTGGGCTCGCTTATTTAAGCGCCTTGGGTTTTATGAGAACTTTAAAAGCATTTTTTAAGTCTTGTAACCTGGATTGGTAGTTCCAAACAAGATATCAGCAATAGCGGTTCCACCAGCTTGACCTGGGTACCCGGCCCAAATTATAGCCGAAATTCGAGGGTCGTTTTTCGCAAAAGTGATGTCGACAGGGCCACCCGACATAATGACAAGCACACATGGGCCTCTCGAAGACTTAGCAACTCTAGATATTAGTTCCTGTTGATGTCCGGGCAAGAGTATGTTACTTCGATCTCTTGCTTCCGCTTCAATAGATTGATCAAGGCCCATAACTAACACTGTGGCGTCAGCTT
The DNA here is from genome assembly GCA_032274825.1 of Drosophyllum lusitanicum. Classification (NCBI taxonomy): domain Eukaryota; kingdom Viridiplantae; phylum Streptophyta; class Magnoliopsida; order Caryophyllales; family Drosophyllaceae; genus Drosophyllum; species Drosophyllum lusitanicum. The sequence continues at coordinate 7,727 of JAUEJL010074263.1, read as the reverse complement.
GTCGGGCCGCTCCTTCCGCCGGCCCAATTAATTGGTTCCCTCTACAACCCACATCACTACACCCTGCTTGGTGAATCGTCTTAACATATCTAGCTATACCTTGTAATGGAGTCGTATATCCACAAGCAATTCCTAAATTGTCCAAAAAGAAAAGATTAAGGTTTTTTCTCTATTCTTGTTAAAATAATTTTAAAAATATATATATACCAGCATAGTTGCCAATCATGGAAACGGTAACATCAGAATTGGGCCCAATAACAGCAACAGTACGATGTTGCACTGTTGACAATGGTGGGCCATGCCCTCGGTTTTCTAGAAGAACTATCCCTTGACGGGCCGCTTCTAGGGCAAGTTGGTTACTTGACATTAAGCACACATCCGGTATCCCTAAATTTGCATAAGGTTGTCTTGGCCCATCGAACATGCCCAAACGCATCTGAACTGCAATAGTGTTGGCCAAGGCCCCATCAACATCAACCTCCTTTAGTTTTCCTTGTTTTATTGCCCCCTCCGTATAAACAGCCAAATACGGACCACAATCCAAATCAAGACCTAAAAGGAAAAATAAAGTCATATAACCATGACCCACAAAAAAAATTAGACAATATTATTTTGACCCGAACCTGCTTTAATGCTCTCTGCAGCTGCATCTTCAGGTGTAGCCGTGTAATGTTGATTGGTATACATAACCCCAACCGAATCACAATCGGACACGATGTATCTAGTTTCCAAGCAAAATCATCAGAAATAGTTCTAAAAACCACAAATAGTGAACCATAATCTTGAATATCAGTTGGCTAAGTCATACCCATTGAGACGCCAAGCCCCGCGAATCGTGTTCTTAAGGAGATTCGAGTCCGCACAAGTAGGCTTCCCATTGACTTGATTATACGAACACATTACACTTGCAACTTTACCTTCCAAAACACAAGCCTTGAAGGGTACATTATATGTGTCCTCCAAATCTTGTTTACTCACCTACATAAGAAAACAAAATTCCACAAATTATCCATTTATTTCTCCTTTGTCACTTATAAAATAATCCCATAATCAAACATGAAAGCGATCAATCACTTGATCCACAGCTAAGAAAATAACTATAAGAATCTTCACAATAAATTATATATCTCAGCAGTAAAGTTATCAATTACTTGGACATTATATGCCTTTTTTTTACAACATATTAACATTGTATGAGAGAAAGGTATATTAGTGGTCACTAGGTAGACCATACATCATGTGACAACCATGTGCCATTTTATTTGTTTAAAGAAAAAGTAAGTAAAAAGTTTTATTTTTTGTTTCATTAGATAAAACAATGTTTTCTAGTGACATCTGCCATTTCATGTGACAGAGTGCAAACAAAAGTCGCATGCTAGTTTCACCTTATAATATGGTTAATCTTTTCACCAAACATATACCATTTAGTGACCAGATTCAGCAAAAGTAACACTTTTCTGTTTCTAACATTCGAAATTCTGCCTTTTTCGGTTTGGGTATTTATGTCATCCTTTGTCATAGAGTTAAGAAATTTTTAAAAAAATTAATAATAATAATAATAATAATAAATGGTTTCTTTTTTGGTTTTCAGATAAATGTTTCAATTTTTAGCAACAAATTTGACAAAATTCGGAAAAAGAGTGTTTAATTACATTTTTTTAAAGAGTAAAAACAATTTAATCATTAAATCTTGAATCATAAGCGGGTAAAATCTTCGTTTTCCTATATTTAAAATAAAATCATTAAATTATTTAAAAGTTAAATAAAAAATAATACCGAATTAAATTATTATTTATTCAGTTTCAATTAGGGTAAGTCCGTGAATAATGGTGTGCATACTTTTAGCCTCATCTCCTATTTGGTTTCATTCCGTTAAAGATGCATTTTTTGTGAGACTAAACAAAAAGTGTGTTATCCTTATTTGAACATGTAAACATTGTGTTATAATAAACTACAAAATAACAATAATAAAAGCTAAGATACCTTGGCGTTAAAGTGAAACCGATCAACACCATTCCAGTTATCAAGATCGTACGCTGTATAGTGTTTGCAACAAGCTGCAACCTTCAATCTATTACCCACATTGCCTTGAAGTCCTCTAACATATCTAACAGCGTACCGAGCAGCCAGTGCTGGATCCTCTCCAGGCGTTTCTTGACCTCGACCCCACCTAGGATCCCGAAAAATATTCACATTCGGGCTCCAAAACGTTAGACCCGCCTTTCCGCCATTGTACATAGCCCGTGCTTCATTTGATACCACCTGATAAAGTTTTACCAAATATCATGACTCAGTAGAGTTAACAACACTATAGAATAAACCATAAGAATATCAATTTTCACAAATCTTGGATAACTTTTACTAGTTTATTTATATATAAAGTACAATTAATTTGTTTGTTATGAAAAAAGGGATTATTGTCAAGTAACATGAAGTATTACAAAAATAATAATAAAAAGTAGAGGCCTTTTTGGAAGATGGGCTATAACTTATAATAGTAGTAGAGAGTAGAGAGTAGAGACCCCACAATTAGGTTAGAGGCCTAAGAATGGTCCATTGGGAGTCATAGAACACCAAAAGTATGGGCTATAAACATGCTAAAAAAGAAAATAAATAATAAAAATATAAAATAAATAAACCACTTGTTCTGAAAAGGGAACATGCCAGCTTCTACCAAAGACATCCACAAGCTATTCTCCAACAATTTTCTCACTTGGTTTTTGGCCTTCAATTCCTTAATTATATGCATTAAAACCTTGTAATATAAGCAATGAATTTTGTATGCTTAAAAACGATATGCAACTAGTCGTTTTCTTGGTCCATCCGTCATAAAGATCGTTCAGTGGCACAATATCTACACCGAATGGAACCGATTTTTTTCCTTGGTTCTTATTTTACGTATTTAATAATTATGTTCAGTAACGTTAAAACCATAATAACCAAACAAGACACCTGTATATCAACGTCTCGTCTTAACTAGGCTTTCTAGTATGAAAGGCTAGTCTACAGAAGAATCTTATAAAACGTCATAATCTCGACTTGAGGAAAACTAAAGATGTAACGATATAAAAAGGAAAAAATATCATTATATATGACGGATATGGTAAAAGATGATAATATTTGCTAGCCTACCAAAGATTCCCGTATTTAGGTTTGAAAAATGAGCACTTTGGTAGTATTTTGTTATGCAAAAATGCATTAGTGTCGTTCTAATTTTGGCTATTGATATTGGGTACTAGCACAAATGAAGGGAGCAAGGTGAAAATTAAAATGGAAAATTTTGTTGTGATTCTTTAATGTCACAAAAAATTACACTTCACCTCCTTTAAGTTACTAAATATGTAAAACAGCCCCTCTATCGTTACTTTGGAGTAACATGCAAATAGAAAACACATTTCTGTCAAAAACAGACCCTGTTTTCATGGCAGTAAAATTTGGTTATCCCGTGACTGGCGACTTGTGAGTGTGACCACAGTAGCACTAACACCAATATTCATGTAAATTTTTTTTAATTATATTTAATAGTTTTATTGTACTTGTACGTATTTTATTTTATTTTTATTTATCCAACAATATATTATTTTATTAACAAATAAGTTATTTATTTTTAACGTTTACTTATATTTATTTATTTTGTTTTCTGCATCTATTTGGAATCGACTCTTAACGGGTTCTTGTCGAGCTATAATATAATATACGCGGTTTAACAGTTTCCGGGAATGACTAAATATTGACTATAACTTTATAACTTAAATATAACATTTAACAAACAATGATAAAATTATGGAGTAAGACTCGGGAAAATCATCTTGAGATGCTTGTTTTGTGTGGCCTGGTCAACAATTGATGTATCTTTTATAAATTTAAAATCAGTATGGAATAAGATCTATCATTCTAATTATATCCATGAACAATTTATATATATTTGCATGTAGTTTAAATATTATTGTGAATTTTAAATTAACTATTAGAAAATTAAAATATTAATTAAATATGATACAATTTTTATAACCAACTTTGTTTTTTTTTTTTAAGAAAATGCTATGGATGTGAAGGTCCATTATATAATATCTTTTGTTGAATATAAATGATAAGTTAGGATGGGCTCTGGATTACTATTGGTCCTACCATCTTACCTATCGTTTTAATTATTCTTTCAGACAGTTGTTTATACTTCATGCATGTCAAATTCCAAAAATAAAAATAAAAATAAAAATAAATAAAATTAATAACTTGTAGTAAAGTATTTCATTTGCAGAACTCAAAAATCCGCTAATAATGAATTTATATTTCCCTTTTTTTAAAAACAAATAAAAAAACACATATTCACGTCGGGTGGTGGTTTATAGTTTATACCGTACCAAAATTCTCTATACCCCACTAAGTCACTATGAGTTTAGTGGTGTACGTAGAATTTTGTGATGGTATAGTAATCAATCTCATAATATTATTCGCATTACCTGACCGATTTCTTCCCACAAAGTGTCATTAAAAGTCGAGGCAGTTGTAATGACTTGTGGAAACTGTGTCGCGCCTAGAAACGTGGGAAGGAATTTTGTCCCGGGACCCACGTCCGATACACCATGTAACGCCTCGGACCACCATTCATAACCTTGAATTCCTAGCCGAGGTACCGCAGCTGCGTTATTGACTAATAATCTTACTTTTTCTTGTAAAGTTAATCTTCCTAGCAAATCCCGAACCCTGTCTCTAATGGGGAGGTTTGCCCGACAAAAGGGGAGGTCTCTAGTGACCCGATTACTCGGGTCACAAGCAAAAGACGGTCTCGATTCTCCGGTAAAGAAGAGCAAGAAAGCGATTAGAAGAAGAAAGAAGGAGGATGGAGAAAGAATGCATTTGGTATGAGTGATTTGGACCATTTTGGTGTGAAGTTTGAGTTGAAGAAATGAAATGAAGAGTGAAAGGGTATTTATAGGGTTAGAAATGAATGAAGGTGGCGTAGAGATAGTGTGTTAGTTTTTGTCTTGTGATCGGATTTACACGTCCCCTTTATAACGATGTTCCCCACTCGCATGTAATATTCATATGGATTATGATATTTTTTTTATATCCTAAGATACACGGAAAATATTATCTATCGATCCCAAAGTGAGTGAGTGTTTAACTGTCTATCTTCATGACATATATAATTTTGTAATTTATAAAAAAATTATATTAATATTACGTTTTAAAAACATGATTATGTATTCTGTAACTGTGGTTTTAGAGAAGCAGCTGGTCTACAGTTGCTTCGAAAAACGGCGATTTGAAGATGTTGTTTTTCTAGTGAAGTAATATCAAATTCCCTCTTAATTTCTTATTTGGATTCACCCTAAACCAATCAAAGACGAATAATATAATTTTAAATAATTATCAACAATTAGTATAGAACATGAGAGTTGTTAATTTGAGCGAAATACAAACAATATCTAGGAATCTTTAGAAGGAAACAAACACCCAAATCAAATAAGACAGACTATATATATTATCTATAAAATTATATCTCTTTTATTTTTTAAAGAAAATACTATTGTCCTAATTAAAAATTACTTAATAAAAATATTATATTTTTTCAAAAAGCCAAAAAAATAAAAAAATATATATATATTGGTTTTAAAGAAGTGAAACTAAGTTCATCAATTTTGGGTCCAAATCAAGTGAGAGAAAGATGATGAGTAGACCCGCATTAGGTTAAAACGTCAATTATGGATGGTAAGCAATAAAATAGGCTTCCAAATATGCAAAATATTCTCTTTAACAAAACTACTTAAACTGTTTAACTATTTAGTTAATGAATTCACAAACATGATTTATATAACTAATGTATATGCATTGTTTAGAGGTGATTATTCTATGAAAGAACGTAGTTATATTACAAGTTAGTGAAACATACGTTATACTGATAGATATTGACGTAAATTAATAATTATTTTATTCTCTTTAATTTAACACGTAAATTGTTATCCTTTTTATTAAAAATGTTAAACACGTCAAACTTTAGTCAAGTTATATACTGTATTATTTTTAAACTAAAATATCACTAACATTCAAAATGTTTTAAATTATATTAAATTAACAAGTATTTTTATCATATTTAATTTGAGAAACATATTGTTGTATCTTTTCTTATAAAAATTTCATACTTTTAAATAAAAGGTTGTACCAACATAACGTGACCATCTATCATTCTATTGAATACTTTGCACATCATATCTTACAATATATATTAACATAAACTATATATGTACAACGGTATAAATTTACATGTGTAACTCAATATCATGACTATAAGTTAATTTATGTACAACGGTAGTCGTTTTCCTGGGTTTTTTATTACAAGATTACTCGTGTGCAACCTAAAAGTATTTATCGGTGGCAGTGATGGTGTAAAATATAAAACATGCTTTACTCTTTACAAGTTGGCGTTAAGTAAGCTTTTGCGTATAAGATGGCCTGTTGAACATAATTGTATGGTCCAAATATGGGACTTGATAGCGTGTTAGAGGTCCGGACGAACAAAGATGGCTTGACGAATCAAATAATAGGGTTGGAAATGGTAAAGAAGGTTTGATGATGAATAGGCGGATCCATGATTTTTATTGACTAGTGGAATCATATAATGACAAAAAATAAATTAAATTGAGAGTGTTGTTCGGGTTTTTTCTGGTTTCTTGGTAATCGGGTCGGGTTTACAATGTTTCAGTTGTAGTTCCGGTATTTAGAGCCAAAATTTAAAACATAACACAATTTATATTAAGCCTTGTTAATTAAATTGTAATTTTTAATGTTAATTAAAAAATTTTAAAGGTATAATTATAATTGAACTATATCTTATTATTTTAAAAAAAAAATCATTTTTCATTATATTATGGTTGCATCAAAAAATCACTTGTGACACCCCAAAATTTGATTGTTGCACCAGCTCAAAAACGTTGAAACCTTTCACTCCGTCTGCAAAATTGACTATGGCACGTGCCACCACCAAACTATACCTAGGTCCACCTCTGGATGAACCTACGGATCTAAAAGTCAGGAAGAAAGGAATATCTTCGTACCTAAGTTCTAAAAACATTTATCTTGGGCGGGTAATATGATATTACATAAGCAATTAAGCATTTAAAAGTGAGGACCATAGCATATAATATTATGTTAACAGAACACGTACGTGTTATTTTTATCACGCGTGACTTACTTAGTGATTCGATCAAGATAATTAAAGAACATCTAATCATCAGAAAAATAATATGGGTACCGACGATTTAATATTTCTTAATAAAAAAGGGAAACAAATGACTGTGAAATTCACTAACGTACTTAAGTGTCGAATGAGTGAGTACCCATACATGTCTCCTCATGTAATACACAAATTAACGTATATATGTTGTGTTTTACATATTAGAATTTCCATATATATATATATATATATATATATATATGTGGGAAGGTTCAAACGAGAACTGCGAGAACCAATCTTACCTCTTGATTCAAATTAATAAATGGCTCAGATTTTTTGACGTCTCATTAATGCTTCATTAATGGCTCATTAATGACACATTAATGAGGGTTATTTGGGGAAATCAAGCCTCGCAATTTAATGACGACTTACCCGGACGCAATTCACGGTTGGGTAAATATTTAAATTACCAAAATACCCAAATTCATGAGTCATTAATGACGTTAAAAACAGTTCTCGCAATTCTCGTATGAAAAACAGTTCTCGTTTGAAC
>JAUEJL010074252.1:0-16158 GCA_032274825.1 Drosophyllum lusitanicum | reverse complement strand
GGGTAGATACTTTTGGGAGAAGCTTGTTGCCTTTGGATATGTTTGGAATACATGATTATTCTCATTTTGTTTATCTGTAATTAATGGTCGTGTATTCGGGTCAACAAGTAACACCACCTTTTGTAAATCCGACAAGCTTCCGCATTCTGATGTAAAACAAACACACTTATGATGATGTTTTGTTCAAATATAAAAAGTTTAAATTTGTACAAAAATTCAGGGTGTTACAATAAACACACCCAAAGATTTTATGTTGTTCAGCTGTTAAACCAACGACCTACGTTCATGGGCAGGAACATAGACCTTTTTAATTTATACCGAAAGTGTTTTTGGTGTACATTGACTAAAATCCTAGCTACGAATATTTATAAGCACCAACTAGAAAACCCTACTTACAAATGGGCTAAACCTGTACAAGAGAAACACCTAAAAAATGCGTCAACTAGGTAATATGGTGCACGTCGTGCAAACATACACCAACATGCTCCACGCCATGCTCCTTTTACGCATGACGAGCACTCATCGAAGCCAAACCCTTAAAACCATAGTCTTCACGTCGTGTTCCCATTCGTCACATCGAGCTCTCCATTTTAATTAGATTTTAGTCATAACCATTCATATCACTAAATTTGAAGTCAAACTTAACAATCTCAACCCTTGACTTGAACTATCTTCAACCATCATGAGATTTCCAAAGAACCATCTCCTTCCTGCTAGCCGCCTCGAAGGGCCTTACCTCATTGTATGAGTCACGAAGTTGGAACATCCATTATGTGATTCCCGGAGACAAACTCCATCCGCGATGCCTTGACTTCATTTGGTCATCATGTTGTTCCAAGGACAATACAGTTGTCGGTCCCTTCATAGAAATGCCTTCCAGAACGTAAAATCACGTTGTAGTTTTCCTTCAATACTACCACAACATCCTTAGAGACCTTTAATCCGTCAGCTTTACCAAAATATTCATAGTCATTCTTGGCCAAAGTACCTAGGAAATTCAGGTTATTTCGGAGATCAAGAACATACAAACAATGAAACCGTCTGACAATTTTATCATGCATCTTAATCTGTACCGTACCACTACCCTTGATATATTGTATCCCATTATCACCCAACTTCACCTTGTCATTCCATTCCTTGAAAGAGCAAACAAATCACGTGAGAAAGTCATGTGATGAGATGCACTCGTGTCTAAGATCCATTATCTGCATAACCAATCATGCATATGATCACAACATCACAAATACCCGTTTCTTGAATATTAGATGAATGAAGTTATATTTAAATTACTACCATAGTTTAAGAGTTCTTATAGTCTAGTATTACCGAAGTGTCTATCTAAGGACCGTCTTATGTTCATTACATTAGACACTTAAGCTAACTTGTATAAGTAAGAGTCTATTAATGAAAGGTGCAAAGACAGCTATATTATGATGTTATAACAAATGTAAATAGACTAACAAGGGTCATACTCGTGAGTGTCTACAAAACAACTGAAAAATTATCAAGATTAAAAGATTTGATTTATTGGATAAATCATTTTGAAAGAGGATATTTCATAATGTAGGTACGTTGAATAAAATTAAAGAGCTTTAATATATTATTCGCGTAATTCAACGTCACGAAAAAGTTTTCTACAGCAACATGTCTGTTTTTTTCAAATTTTCTTTTATTTACATCAACTATTTTATTAATTTAAAAAATAAATTCTAAAAGACATTAAAGTAAGAAAAAAGATTTATATTTATGAAATAAGGAAAGAGATGTTAATAACATTTTAGAAGTTATGTTAATGTAGATGGATAATTGTGTTTGTGTGAGGGAGTGTGTTAGTGGGAAAATATATTTTAAATGAATAAAAAATTAAAGTAAATTAGGAGATAGAGTGAAATGGTTAAAGATTGAGTGGATTAAATTAATTTAGATAGAATGAAAGGTCAAGATTTTATTTTGATTGAATTTAAAGAACTCTTAAAATTAAGAAAGAGAGAGAATATTCAATGGTTTATGTAGTACTATAGATTAGATATTACTGAACTAATTAAATTTTATTTTACTGGACAAATAAATAAACTAAATGCGTGTGTTTATATCTGAAAATAACTAAATAAGTAACAACTAACAACTATTAGCTTAATAGAAGTGGTTATTTAATAGTAAAATGATTTTAAAATTAATTTATAAAGTAAACTACAAAACTAATTTTATACATTGAATAATATAAATTAATTGTTTATATATATATATATAAAAGATAATTATAGAGATAATTATCTAAATCAATTGATTAAAGTATGGATGATTATTTGATATTTTTATTATTGAATATAAATATAAATATAAATATGGATAACTATTTGATAATTTTGTATTATTTAATTAAAAGAAAATTAATTAAACTTGTTCGTTATGTAATTTGATTAGGTTTACTATAATTATAAATAGTCGTTAATAACGTACATTCGTAAACTCTAAAATTATCATCCTTCTCTCTGTCTCACTACTTTCCCTTCTCCGTGCCATTCATAATCAGAAAAACCTACGTTTTCTCTGTGTTCGTCTTGTTGAAACGGAGCATAGTGCGTTTTGGGCGCTGAACGAGAAAGGTCTCTTCTTTTGTTTTGGTTTATTCATTGATGATTAACGTTTTCATGATTCAGTTTTAGCGACCATGAGTTAAGTTTAACTAAAACATATAATCTAACGACACATTTTTTTCTAAATAAGATAAGATAAGAAAAAGGAAATGTTAACAGGGATCTTGATGGGCTTATCAATTTTACATAGTGGGCTAACCCTAAAATCCTTAAGTTTTGGGTTAATCAGCCCACTATTCAGATAAAGGAATGATCAATGATGTGTAGACTAACGGGCCTAACGGCTACTTCCAAGAAAAATAAGGCCGCCGTTTGTAACGTTTGTCTAATCTCTCTCTCTCTCTCTCTCTCTAACGGTCATATTTTGTGAAGAACCGCTATTAGAACCCCAAATTCTCCATTGTCATAATTCTGTCCTTAATTCCTTCTGATTGTCTCTCTCCATTTTCATCGGAAATCTGTTTTCCGGCAACCGGCTTCATTTTCCGGTGATCATTCTCATTGTTCACAGTAATGGAGACTCCATCATCATCATTATCAAGAAGAATAACTACACAAGCCCCAGCTATGGCTGCAAACAATTGCATATCAATCTCCTCAAGTGAGTACTAATACATTACTACGCGCTTTTCTTCATAATTCTGATTTCTTTCTAGTTATAATCAAATATTTTGAACTTCTTTTTAGTGAAAAATGAAGAAGAACCTGAGAAGGGGATTATGAAATCAAGATCAGCATTGATTGATATAACAAATGATTCACCAATTGTTGGACTTGCTACTGGGAATTTGAAAACACCATCATCAAAGTTTTCTAAAACAAGAACCATCATTTTAAACAGTGAATCAAAGCAAGCCACTACACCTGGGTCAGGGGAGGCTCTGTTGAGGGGTCAAGTGAAGACCCTTTTACAAAAAGTTGAAGAAGAAGCTGTGATTTCAAAGATTTCATTTGAACCAAGAAATTTTATGAATTCATCCCCAATGTATTTTCTTGCTCCAACACCTGCTAATACCCCTCAACTTTCTGAGAATAACAACAATGGTTCAGAATCTTTGACTGTCTCTCCAGTTGTTGCAGAAACCCTCAATTTTTCTCAGGTTTTCATTTGATTGCTGACTTGGGGTTTCTTACTTTTGCTGATTTGATTTGAGCTTTTGTTAATTTGTTGTTTTGTGGATTGATTTCATTTGTGTAGATGCTTGATCAGCAAGAAGAAAATGAAGAAACTTTGGGAAGGAGTGTGATCACAAAGCTGTTGTTTACAGATTTTCTTGAAAAATTCAAGGTTTATGATTCTTCTATTGACAACGAAGATGATGATGATGCGTCGGTTTGGTCAGTTCAAGTGAATGCTAGCACGAGTGATGAGCATGAAGATGATCAAGATTTCCTAGTGAATTATGAAGATGGAGGGGAGGATGAGCTTTGTGAAGTAGTGAGCCAGTTTTGTGTTAATGGTGGTGAAAATTTTGATGGGAAACACAAAACATATGAATATGATAGTGATGGTAAGCTTGAATGGGAAGCCTGAACGGTTTGCTGAATTGGAAAAAAGAGAATCTTTGATTTCTAATGTTGTTTTCAAAAGGGGGAGAAGTTGGATTCTTAGTTGACTTGTATCATCATACATTTATGATAATTAGAAATGGTGTTTCTTTTGTGTGTGTGTGAGAAAGTTCCAATTGGACTGATAACCCCTTTGGCCCTTTGTGTTTATGGGGGCAAAGGTCTTCTTGCTTTTCATTTTCACTTACATGATTGTTATTAGAATGCTAACCACAATATAGAGAATGTATGGTTTTGGTTTATTTGTCAACAAGGTGAGGAGAGGGAGTGGGGTGACAAGGGGTGTTTGTCCATCTAATTAAATATTTTTATAAAATTAAAATAGGGGTTGTAAATAAGGTTGATATTTTTGGGTCAACAACAAAAGCTGACTCAACACAACACGAAAAAGTTACACAAACCATAAATAAGAAAAAGCGGATTGACATGATATTATAAAATGTTCTTTAAAATTTAAATTTAAAAAAGGTGATTGTGAATTCAAGTGAGAGAATGGCATATGAGGGAAATAAGATCCACAAAAAGGATACGAAAGTCTTAAAAGTTTAAAATTAAACAATATTGTATCATTTTGATATTTGATACTTTGACTATACCGTTTTGGTACTGTTTGTTCATAGAAAGAAGTACAAATCTCTTGAGGTTGATGTGATCAGCAAAGATCGATTGCTTAAACTTCTTTGAGGATAATATCTGCAAAGATCAGGGAAGACACTACGTTATAGCATTTACAAAGACGAGGCTCTGTAAATCGCTCCAATGCTCAAGTTAGTAAAAGTCATGGTTCCAACTTCTAAGTATCAAATGCTTGAGTGGAGGGCATTGTAAGGTGCATATCTTTTGTAGGAGATGAAGTCTCCTATTTATAGACGAGGGTTGCCCATGAACAGGAATCATGAGAATGAGTGTAGTAGACATCTGTTCAAATCTTCATGGGAGATTAGGGAAGTAAATGACCCGACCCGAGCCGAGCTTTATACTAATAGAGTCAGACTCATTTAAAATTGCAGAAACTCGAACTCATAATTTGAGGCTGGAGCTTGGCTCGTGAAGTGTTTTACGAAGCTCGTAATAGGCTTGCTAAATCTTATTTATTTATTTATTTATTTATTTGTTTTTTAGCAATATTTTAGATTATATAAGTAATAAATAAAAAATAATTTGAATTTTAAATTTTTATTTCTTAAATTGTTTTCATATTTAATGATATAAAAACCATTTAAATTTTGAATTTTGAATCTTTTTCATATTTAATGAAATAAAATATATAAAACGATTATATAAGTAATAAATCAAAAGTAAAAAACATATATTATATCAAAGCTCATTTAAACTCGTGAGCTTAAATGAGCTCAGTATACAAGGATCGGGCTCAAGCTCATTTGATAAATGAGCCTTAATATAAGCTCGAGCTTGTTTTGAGCTTTTAACTATCTAAGCTCGAGTAGCTCACGAGCAGCTCGGCTCATTTACATCCCTATGGGGGACAATAAAGCTACTGTCCTTGACTTTGTCTTGTCAACTTTTAAGACACTTTTTTATAGGATTTGGCTTCATACTATCAGTGTCACCCAATCAAGGAGAGCCTACTTGTTGCAGGGAGTCTGACTCGTGTGATTTGCTTCCCATTATCAGTATTTACCAATCATGGGAGTTCCACCTGTAATGTGGCCTTAGCCGGTGTTCCCAGACATGTGTTTTAGTGGGCTAGTCCATTGTGGTCTGGATCTGTCTAGTCAATTCTTTTCTTCAACAGGGATGCGACCTGGTGTTTGTTATCCTCGTGGGCGTTGCCTGCGTCATTAGGTACTTTGGTAATTTACTTCTTCATATTTAACCATGCATTAATTTAGCTTTTATTTCAGTTGTTTGATATTTTTTATTAGTAGTTTGTAGAATTGTAATACATCACATTGTTTATTACATTCTTTAAGAATAGTAGTAAAACTTTATTAATATACCAAATCACACAAATTATGAGACTGTTTGTGTTATGACCCGTAGAGTGGGTCAAACTCCACATAAAATATAATAAAGAAAGAAGGATTTGGGACAATTTTCTCTGCCTTCAACTGCAAATGAATTACAATATTTATAATGAAAAATTGCAACTACCAATTCCTACGTGCACTTTATTATTTGCAACAATAAGGGAAACGTGGCCTACATCTATATGTATGCATGAAAGTGGAAAAGAGATTGCATGAGAATCGGTCCACCAATTCCAGGAATTCAGGTCACCATCTTTGACTATCTCCTAGCCGTTAGTCGGCTCCCTTCTTCAAACTTAAATGGGCCGATCTTGTGGATCCTCAAGCAGCAAACCGGGCTAGAACCTTTTTAATTCTAATGGGCCTTGAGGAGCTTGAGTCCTGGGCTTGAAGCCTGTCGACTGAGCCCGTAACAATACCCCCCGGTTGAGAGCGAACCTTGTCCTCAAGGTTTGGACGATTGTCAGTAGAAAAATCTGGAAATTTTTCAAGAATTGATGATAGTTCTTCCCATGTAGCCTCCGTGGTCTCTCTATTCTTCCATTTAATCAATACATGATTGCCATTGTGGTCTATAATTGCTTCCGGTTCCATTGCTAACAGATTGTTTTCCTCAAAGTTTGGCAAAGGAATTGACGGCGGTGGTGAATCTCCCACACATGGCTTTAGCAACGAAACATGGAAAACTGGGTGGATCCTTGAGCCGATAGGTAATTCTAGACGATAAGCCACCCGATCAATTTTTTCAATAATTTTGAATGGACCGTAAAAACGAGGGCTTAGTTTTTTTGACAATCTTTTTTTGACAGAAGATTGACGATAATCTCGTAAACGTAAGTAAACTAAGTCCCCAATTTGGAATTCTTTTGCAATCCTGTGCTTGTTTGCTTGATCAGCCATGCGTTGTCTTGTGGCACGTAGTGTTTCTTTTAACATGCTAATGAAACGCTGATGCTCGACTAATGTGGCTTCAATTGAAGCGTGTGCTGTTGTACCCAAGGTAATATCGGGAATTGATGGTGGGGCACGACCATACAACGCTTGAAAAGGTGTCATGTTAATACCACTATGGAAGGATGTGTTGTACCAAAATTCTGCCAAGTACAGATACTTATTCCATTTTGTTGGTTCATTGCTCGCAAAGCACCGTAAGTAAGCTTGCAAACAACGATTGACGACCTCGGTTTGGCCGTCCGTCTCGGGGTGGTAAGCACTTGAATGGAGAAGTTTAGTACCCAACTTATTGAACAATTCCTTCCAAAAATGACTTAAAAAATCGGGTCCCTGTCAGAGAGTATGGATTTTGGTAGTCCATGTAAACGATAGATATGGTGGAGAAACAAGGTGGCTAAAGATGGAGCTGTGAAATGCTTTGGTAGGGCTAAGAAGTGAGCATATTTTGTGAGACGATCTACAATGACCCAAATTGCCGTGTTTCCGTTAGACGGTGGCAAATGTGTAATGAAATCCATTGATATTTCGTCCCAAACTAAATTTGGAATGGGGAGAGGTTGGAGAAGGCCATACGGTTTATGTGTTGGGTTTTTGTTTAGTTGACATGTGGAGCATTCGGTGATAAATCGGGTAACATCTTTTCGAATATTTGGCCAGTAAAAAGAACTAGTGATGCGACAAAGTGTACCTTTAATTCCCGAGTGACCCCCCTGTGGTGATGCATGAAATTCATGTAGAAGTCGATTTCTGAGGTCTGTAATATCTGGAATAAAGAGGCGATGTTTGAAATACACAAGCCCTTCATGAGATTGATGTTGTGGCAGATCCCCATTCTATACCTTGGCAAACCATTGACTACCTTTTGGATTATTTGCATAATATTTCCGAAGCTCCTGTAACCATATCTGTGTAGGAGTTGAAATAGCAAGGAATTGTGGCTCATCGATACGACTTAAAGCATCCGCGACATGGTTCTCCTTCCCCGGTTTATAATGAATTTCAAAGTCGTAACCGAGTAGTTTTGTCGCCCATTTTTGTTGCTCCGGGGTTTGTATTACTTGAGATAGCAAGTGCTTCAAGCTACGCTGGTCGGTAAAAATTCTGAATTTCCGACCCAATAAATATTGAGGCCAGCGTTTGACAGATTCAGTAATCGCGTATAACTCCCGAACATATGTGGAGGACGATTGCATACGTGAACACATCTTTTTGCTAAAAAAAGCAATTGGATGATCGTGCTGAGATAATACAGCTCAAATTCCGGTTCCCGAGGCATCCGTGGTTACATCAAATGGTTCTGTAAAGTCTGGCAGCGCTAAAACGGGTAAACTTGTCATTGCCTTTTTGAGTACTTGAAAGGCGAGATCGGCTTCGTTGTTCCATTCGAATCGGGACTTTTGGAGTAGGTCGGTTAATGGAGAGGCCTTCTTCGCATAGTCTTGAACGAACCGTCGATAATATCCCGTAAGGCCGAGGAAACAGCGAAGGCCCGTGAAGGACGTAGGCGTTGGCCATGCATGGATTGCATGTATTTTTTCTGGATCAACTTCAACCCCAGCTTGAGAAATAATATGCCCAAGATAATGAACCTGCGTAACACAAAAAACACATTTTGCCAACTTTGCAAAATAGCAATTGGCAGTTAGTATTTCAAAAACATGACGTACGTGAGTATAATGAGCTTCTTTTGAGGGGCTGTAAACTAGTATATCATCGAAGAATACTAGTACAAAATGACGTAAGACATCCCGAAAAATGTCGTTCATGGCCGATTGAAAGGTAGACGGTGCATTGGATAGGCCAAATGGCATAACAAGGAACTCGTAATGGCCATCGACGGTACGGAAAGCGGTTTTTGGGGTGTCTTTTTGTACGACACGGATTTGATGGTATCCGGCCCGAAGGTCAATTTTGGAAAAAACTTTGGCACCGTGGAGTTCGTCGAGGAGTTCGTCGACAGTTGGAATTGGAAATCTATCGCGGATTGTAATGGCATTAAGTGCGCGATAGTCAACACAAAACATCCATGTTCCGTCTTTTTTTCGAACTTGTAAGAAGGGTGAAGAGTACGGGCTTTGGCTTGGTAGGATAATTCCATCATTGAGCATTTCGGTGATGAGTTCCGTCATGATTTTCTTTTGGAAGTGTGGGTAGCGGTATGGTTTAACGTTTACGGGTGGTGCTGTAGGTAGGGTATTAATTTGGTGGTCATGGTTTCGTGAAGGGGGTAATTGGGTGGGTTTTTGGAAGAGGGGTGTATAGGTAGTGAGTAGTGTTTCGATGTGGGGATCTGGGTGGTTATTAGCTTGTTGGTTATGAGAAGGGTCATGGATGGGTTGACAAATTATGGCATGCATGGAAGCAACAACATCATGACGGAGTAATTGTTGAAGTGAGCTGTAGGAGACATGCATTTGTTGCGGTTCGCCATGTAACACAATGGTGTGATTATTGTGTTTAAAAGACAATTGTGCTACCGAAAAGTCAGCGATAATCTCTCCGAGGGAGCTAAGCCAGGTCATACCTAGCACCACATCTGCGCCCTCGAACGGAAGAATGAAGAATGGAATGTTGAAAACCGCTATTGGGAGGTGAAGGTTCATATCTTGGCAGACCCCATTACAATGAAGAAATTTTCCGTTTCCTATCATGACCGGAAACGACATGATTGGTTGTGTAGGAAGGTTGAGGAGGGAGACAACTCGAGGTTGAATGATATTATGTGTGCTTCCCGAGTCAACTAGGATTGAAACCGGTTAGCCATTGATATGACCGGTTACTCGTAAGGCTTTGGGTGAGGCAAGACCAAGAAGGGCGGCAGTAGATAGCGATAAGAAATGGTTATTAGTATCACCATCAGATGAGATGTGGAGTGGTTCTAGGTTTGGTTCGATGGTTGGGGTAGATTGAGTGATAATGGTATCAGGTGGTTCGGTAAAGGTGGCGTCGTCATTGTCGGCTATTAAAAGAAATTGAGGGGGGGTGCATTTATGTCCCGGGTAATACTTTTCGGGACACCGAAAACATAGACCTGCTGCCCGTCTTTTTTGCAACGCATCAGACGAGAGTCGGGTGAATGGGAGGGTTGGGGGGTTACGATTAGGAGTGGGAAGGAGAGGTGGTGTGGAGGTGTTGGGTTGCGACGTGGGTGATGTGACCAAGGTGGTGAGGGGTGGAAGGGTTGGTGGTGATCGATAGGTGGTGATGCGGGGTTTGTATCTTTGGTCATTCAGTTTATCTTCAATGAGTTTGGCGAGGGATATGGCTTGGGTAAGAGATTGAGGTCTTTGAATTGCTAATTCTTGTTGGATATCGTGACGTAAACCGGATATGAAACAATTTAGCAATGCATCGGGAGGTAAACCCATAATACAATTGCTAATCTTTTCAAATTCTTTTTGGTATTCCGTCACTGTGGATGTTTGGCGGAGTTTGAAAAGAGCCGCTTGGTGATTATCATAAGAAGAGGGGCCAAACCTGATCTCCAAGTCATGAGTGAAAGCTGTCCAATTGGTGAGGAGGTTGTTGTTGACAAGGTATTTGTACCAGCTTAGCGCGTCACCGGTAAGGTAAAATGCAATCATGGAAAGACGTTGTGCCGGTGCGATGTTGTATAGAGTGAAATATTGATCGGCTTGGAAGAGCCAATCGAGCGGGTTGGAACCATCGAATGTAGGGAGGTTAACTTTCGGGGGACGAATTTGCAGGTTGTGGGGTGGTGGGGGAGGTTGGCGTGGTGTCTTAGGTTCAGTATTGGTGAGGTTGGCGATGAGTGTGTTGGTTTGCTCGTATTGTGCTGCGAGTTGGTGTACAATGACATCGAGTTGGGTTTTCTGTTCAAGAAGGGAAGCGGCTTGAGTTGCGAGTTGGATTTTTTCGGTTTTCTGTTCAAGGAGGTGATGAGTTTGGACACGGTTTCGACCATGGCTGCCATTGATTCTTCAACAGATGGCGGTTCGCGTCGAGGAGGCATTGTGGGAGGGAGACGAATCGATGAAAGCACCAAATTGTTATGACCCGTAGAGTGGGTCAAACTCCACAGAAAATATAATAAAGAAAGAAGGATTTGGGACAATTTTCTCTGCCTTCAACTGCAAATGAATTACAATATTTATAATGAAAAATTGCAACTACCAATTCCTACGTGCACTTTATTATTTGCAACAATAAGGGAAACGTGGCCTACATCTATATGTATGCATGAAAGTGGAAAAGAGATTGCATGAGAATCGGTCCACCAATTCCAGGAATTCAGGTCACCATCTTTGACTATCTCCTAGCCGTTAGTCGGCTCCCTTCTTCAAACTTAAATGGGCCGATCTTGTGGATCCTCAAGCAGCAAACCGGGCTGGAACCTTTTTAATTCTAATGGGCCTTGAGGAGCTTGAGTCCTGGGCTTGAAGCCTGTCGACTGAGCCCGTAACAGTTTGTTTCTTGTTGAATGTTGAATTTCAACATATTTGAGTGTTGCCTTTGAATAAAGAATGTGCTGAATGAAACAGAAAACACTTATGAATAATTCAGCTTAAAGTACATTCTGAATCATTAAACATCAAGTATTTTACCCTAATATCACTTCTTTTACGCATTGTCTTGTTAAACAATCATATCTTATAATATAATAAATCACTATTAAGGTTTAAATGGTTATTTACATCATTGAACTTGTTTATCTAGAACCTTCATCAAACAACATGTCATATTAAGAGACAGTTTCATACATAGCCTTTGAATTATTTAGGTCATAGAATCATTCAATGTTTAATCGGTTTGTTTTAACAAACAATCCATATATTTTATATTAATAAATAAATACATAAAACGAGTTACTAAAACAATTTTTAACTCTTTTTGTTTATATATATATTTTATTCATAAACCCTAATCAAACATTAATTAAAACAATTTTTTCTTTTAGTTTGTATTAATTATAAAACTCGCATATAAACTAAACATATACAATGTAACTATATAATTAATTTTCTTTTAAATCCACCGTGTTAGTAACAAAATATATTAATTTAAAAACTCTAAAAATATATAGACACACACAAGGAATGTAATGCACACGTAATTTTTTTTCAGAAAACATGAATTATTCTATTTCCCTAAAAAACCCAAACCTTATACCAAAAAAGTGCATCTAAAATTATTTAAATATATAATAACAAAAGAGTGTTAAAAACTAAAGATTCTAATAAAATAAAATTATTAAAAAAACAGCATTCACACATTCTGTTTAGTGTTTACATTCACAATGCATATTTAGTTACTTATACATTATATATGATTTTAAAGATTCACACACATACTTACACATTATATATTAGAAAACAATGAATATACTAGCCCAAACAATAATCAAAACTATTAAACCAAATATATTTAATATTAGAATTGGTAAAAACTAAATCTTCATATTATCCAAGATATTAGATCATACGTAGTAACGACATTCATAATTGTTTGTCACATCAACTCTGTTAACATATGACTATTTCATAACTAACAAACTCTAGTAATAATTGTTACAACTATCATTACTAACCGTCACATCATAATCATTCTCATCATAATTTTCAATCGTATCGGCTATATTAAAAAAAAAACCGATGAGCATGACCTTTGTCGAACGGACAACAACTAGTAGATGACGAAGTTCGACGAGGCACATTTGTGGATAACGGGCTCGTCATGACGAGCCAAATACTAAATTACCTGTGGTCTTATAGGTCAAACTAGTATATAAAAAATCAGAAGATCAATTAAAGTAAATTCTACAAGTTGTTTTATTTCAAGAAATTCAAAGTGAGGTAGCAGAAACATATAAACAAAGCTCATACCATTTACATTACTTTTACAATCTTGTACAAAAGCAAATCGACAATAGCCCTTTCTTAAAATAGAAGATTAGCATAGTCCCATAAAGAAATTGGCATACTTCCATTACATTTCTAAAAATTGACCATGGCCACAAAGAGTCAAAGAAATATAAACATACATGTAACAGGAAAACCAATGGCCAAAATCATTCTAACATATACCATACTATAATATTTCATTTATATGTAAGCAAATATTTGGTTATATATAAAAAAGACCAAATATAAACACATAGTGATGGATAAATAAGTAATAAATATTATAGGGGAATGTTCAAACGTGAACTGTTTTTCATACGTAAACTGAGAGAATCAATATGCCCCTTAATAAAATAGACCAATGGCTAATAATTGTAACGACTCTTTAGTCATTAATGAGTCTTTAGTGGTTCATTAATAATGCATTAATGAAGAGTATTTTGGGAAAATCAAGTCTTGCTAATTAAGGACAGTCTACCCGAACACAATTCACGGTTGGATAAATATATAAATAACCAAAACACTCTTATTAATGAGTCATTAATATTGTTACAAATAATTCTCACACGAAAAACCGTTCTTGTTCAAACTTTTCCCAAATATTATGTGTCTATAATGAATGAGCGGTGATCCTTACACAACAAATTGGTCATACACAACAATTTTATGCATCATCAATTTGTTCCATGTGCTATTAACTGCTTATACGTGTCATATATGGCTAAATCCTGTTGCGTATAAATCTGATAGATAAACAATGAATAAATATTATATTTCTATGTCAGATGTTCTATGTATGTGCGTATAAACAATAAGAATATAAATAAATTTAGAGGAATTTGAGTAAAAACCTTGAGCAAAGTGTAAATGTGTTGTCTATTTGTCTGCACTCTCTTCTCTGATCACACGGTTCAAATGATAGTAGTTGGCTGCTATACCCGCAAAATTTCAGGTGTCCGTTGTTCTCAAGTCAAAAGTGCCCTCAACTTATCCGGTTGTTCTCGATTGTTATCCAGTGTTCTCAATCAACTGTTCAGCACTTGAGCACCAATTGTATGTTCTTCGTGGTGTCTGCTGATGAAGCAGTAGTTGCTGAAGAATGTTCTCCACAGAGATCTGCCTTTTCGTTTCGTTTTCCATTGGTTGATAGACTTCCTACGATTTTGATTTCACCTTTTCGTTTGCTGTTTCCTTTTTAACAGGAAAACTTCTATATCCTTCTACAAAATCTTTCTACTTATCCTCTACTCATAGGATCAATGCAAATGTCATGATCAATAAAGTAGGCGAGGAATCAGAATCGATAGATTATACATATTATCTTTTGATGTGTAGGAGAAAATAGTAAGAACAAATAAAAATTTTCTTTCAATAGATATCGATCCGATATTTCATTGGAACTTACTTTTCCATTGACACTCGAAGACTTGAGAGTATTATATCTGGGCCCTTTTCTAGTTCCTTTCCATCATGGGCTTATTTTAACTTTTTAATGGCCTGCACACATACAGACAGGACATATTTAAAAACCAGGCTTCTAGAGTTTCCAATTTAATAAATAAAAACCCGATAATTAACAAGTTATTAATTTTTTGTCTTGTTAATTTAATTAATTTAATAAAAAGTCTTTGCCATGAAGGGTTTCAATTAATTCAGTCATTCATCTTCTCGTCTATCAATGCTTCAAACTCACTAAACTTATCATCAAACCAACCTTCTCATCATCTAAATTTCCAACACTTGGAAAATTTTAACCAACTCAAATGCCATAACAATATCTACCACAACCCTAACAAAATTACACTATAATTATAAATCATTTATATAATTTTACCAACAACCACCCCCGCCTCAATGACCTAGGCTATCAAAAGGCAAGAAAATTGTAACAGAAAAAGTTGTGGACTTCACAAGCCACAAGGATTAATGGGTTAGAGTGTTTGGAGTGGGGAGAGAGATGAGTGATGGGTGAGTAGGGATAGGATGTGGTGGGAGTGTTTGGGGGTGAGAGTGCAAGGAGTGGGAGGGGGTTGGGGTGTGTGGTAGGGTGACCACTTGGGCGGTGGATGTGGTGCCACACCATGAAGGTGTGGTGGAAGGGTGTATGTGGTAACTACCACATACTAAAAAGCAGTTTGGTTGATTAATGGTGGGTCCAAATCAGTTTATCACTTTTTTCTTTTTTAATTTTTGATTGGTTAGTGAGTATGTAAGTGGGTCCCAGAATTTGATGTGATAGAGAGTGACCATTACAAAACTAAGTGGTGGACTGAGTGACATTAATAAAAAGCTGATGTAACGATTTGGTGGGTGTGATGGAGTGTTACCACTCTTTACACTCTGGTCACTCCTCAACACACCCAATTATGGAACCCACATTAACAATAAAAAATTAAATAAAAAGAAAGAGAGAGCAGAGCAGAGCCCCACCTTTTTGTTACCACGCCACCTTTTTTCACGTGGTAATCAACACACAACACCCTCCACCACACTATGATGGAGTGGAAAGAGGGATGATCACATAGAGGTGGAGGCCACCACACCCCCCATTCCGCTCACTCTTAACACAAGTGTTGCCGCAATCACTAACTTAAATCACTAAGTAGTCATATTTTATTTAAATAATTGTGAGTGCAACAACACGTAATTCAGACATCATTAGATGCAACGATCCTTTGCCCATTATGGGAAAGTTAGGGAGATAGAAATATAATTTCAAGTTAGAAAGATGAAAAACAACGATAAGATAATTATATGACAAGAAAAAAATAAAATAAAAAGGTGTATTTTATGACCTAGCATTTCAAAACAATATTCATTTGGTTTATCAATAGTATTTAATAGAAGACGTGAGAAAAATGAATTAGTGTCATACATGTATCATTTTATGATAAATAGGAGGATGAAATACATGAAATAATTGAAAGGAATATAATTTTTTAGCCTTAGAAGAATGATAATCATAACCCTAAGGGGGTGTTTGGTTGGTGTCATTCACTCATTTGGGGGAATTTCATGGGATTGAGATTTCAGATCCCTTCAAATGTGGTGTTGGTTTGCAAAAACGAGATGAGATTTTAAATCATAGGATTTTTTTAAAATCGCACGGACGAAGGATATCTCATTCCCTTCACCCCCATGGTATTTTGAAATCCCACAGCTGAGGTATTTTCTCCGGCGAGCCTC
>JAUEJL010074241.1:0-16159 GCA_032274825.1 Drosophyllum lusitanicum | reverse complement strand
TAAGCTCCCAAACAAGAGAAATGAGGTCATTTCCCTTTCTCCCCTTTCTTTTTCCCCCTACCAAACACAGCCTTAGACACTCACACACTACCAAATCACACATGATTACATCAAAGAGCATAAAATGAAGAAGAAACCCAACATCAATACACATCCACTACCACATATCAAGTCGTCAAGTGGCTATTAAAATTTTGTGTCTAATTGTTCGGATTGTTGTAGTATGAGAAGTAATTTGATTTTTAGCATCAAGATTATTGATTCCAATTAGTTTGTTATGGAGATTTAAATCAAGTTTTTTAAATGGATGTAAAGAAGAGTGAGGAAAGGTCACTTAAATTGGGATTTGTGGTTCAAAAATCCTGTGCAAGCTACTATTAAATTGAGTCATTTGAATTATGTGCAGCTTGTTGAATGAAGAGTTGGCTTTTGTTATTGAAGCTTTTCGTTTGGATGTTGGGTTTTTTCGTGCTTGATATTTTCTTGTTATATAATTCAGGGGCACGTTGGTGTTCTAGACTTGCATGTTATTGTTTCGTTTAAGGTTTTCTTTTCTAAATGTTTCGTTTTTTGTTATCCTTTCTTTTATTTACGCACCTTGTAGAAAATTCTTTCTGTTGGTTTGTTTGCTTTGCTCTGTAGGTGCCGTGTACTTTATTCTTTATTAAAGAAAATCTATCTTCTTACTTGTTAAATAATAAAATGTGAAATTTACTAATTCTTTTTTTCTTATCGTCTATTTTAGTTTTCACATTTGTCTCAATTCAATGAATGACAAGATAAATAGGAACATTTAGTAGAATTAATTATCTATATAAGACCTATGCTTTTTATCTTATAAGTATACGAGTGTGTTTGACGGAAGTAGCTATGCCTGGAAGCTATATATTTTATTTGTATATATGTTTGACAAAATAGCTGATAACTGAAGCTGAAAAGTATGAAATAACAACTCATACAAATAGAAAAAATTATAAAACAAATAAAAAAAGTATTTAGATAATTTTGTAACTAAAAAAAGACTTCCAACTTTATTAAAACGTGTAGTTTTTTACAAACCATATATTGGCTCATTTATGATTCATCTAAAATATAAAAGCAAAAAGAACGTGAGATAACTAGGAAAGAATCATTCGCGGGCAAGATACTGAAGTGATAACAGTTGTCATGCGTCATCAAAATCGGCAGAATCCTGGCAGTGACGCTGTGGAAAAAACAGAAAAGAGACGCACAAACCCCTTCAGAGTTCAGACCATCCTCCAATGCCCTGACTATCTATGGAAACCCTAGCCATCTCCCACCGCCCTCTTCCACCTTCTCACCACCGTCTCTCCATCCGCTCTGCCGTTTCCTTCATTCCTCCCTCCCTCGCTCTCTTCAACTACACCTTCACCTCTCGTTTTCCCACTCTCAAATGCTCTGCTCAATCTCCAACCGCATCTGGTACTCTTAAACTTGCTCTAATTTTTCTTTACTTTTATCTTACTCGTTTTGATTATTTGATTGCCTTCACATTTTGGCCAGTGTTTGCTCAATTTGACATCAGAGTGACGGATGCTTGTTATTGTTTTGGCAGTCGACCATTCGGTGAAGTTCAAGGAAGCTGCGAAGCATGGGAATTTGATTCCGTTATACAGGTCAATATTTTCCGATCATCTGACTCCAGTCCTGGCTTACAGGTGTCTCGTCAAAGAAGATGACCGTGATGCGCCGAGTTTTTTGTTTGAGTCTGTTGAGCCAGGCTTAAAGGCTTCCAATGTTGTGAGCACCACCTTTTTTAAATCAGTATTGATTGCTATTGCCTTATAATACTTCGTGTGAGAATTTTACATTCTATTTTCTAGTTTTTTTTTTTTTCCCCAACTGTCTAGAGGTTCAACTAATGTTATAAGAGAGTGATTACTAATGATGTTCCACTTTTGAGATTCGATATGAGCGACAGTTGAGCGCACTTGTAGTTTGACATATCTCAGTGAATACTTCATTTTATTTATTAGCAGAGTTGAGGAACTGAATTTACCCTGTTTCAGTTAATTACACTATTTGCAAACTAGAAGCCAGAATTGATTATTTTAGCAAATTTCATTCCATTTGCACAAAACAAAAACTTTAGAAGCTCAGACAACCTTTTTGGTCTGTATCTCATGCATACGGATATTCAATTCATGGATTTGAGAGTTCTTATAGCACAGAAGTTTGTTTGTCAGAACGGCAACAAGGCTCAGTACCCGCATTTTTATTTTTTATTTAGAAAATCATGTAGACCTCACCATATGCCATGTCTGTTTTTCTGCTAAAACGATCTTTCTATTTTTTTTTCCCTGGATGTTGTTTTGTACTCTGTTTAAGTGGTGGATTTACTATGTTAGGGGAGATACAGTGTGATTGGAGCTCAGCCTACTATGGAAATTGTGGCAAAAGAGAATATGGTTACAGTTATGGACCACCATGAAGGGCGGAAGACGGAGGAGTTTGTGGAGGATCCCATGGTTATTCCTAGGAGGATAATGGAGAAATGGAAACCCCAAAGGATTGACGAGCTCCCTGATGCATTTTGTGGTAAGATTTTGAGATATCTATTCATTGCACAAGTCAACATAGTTCCACGATTTACTGTTACATATAAGATTTTACTGACTTATCTATCTGTCGCTGCCAGCCTTTTCTAATGTACAAGAGGAGCATAGGCCATTTCAAAGTAGCTAGTATTATCTAATCAACATTTGGTATAATGACATGCTTAAGGTTATTTGATGTAATTATTACTCCATACTGTAGCCTTCTATTTAAAGTTCTTGTTACTGTTGCCCCAGGGTCGTGTTTTTTTATAGGACATGCAAATGGAACATTCTTTATGTCTTCATGCATTAAAAGTACAGAAAATAGTCAACGCCTTTATAGTTTTGCTTGTTAACTAGTTTGAGCAAAACAGTGGTTGTATATGAATTTATGAGACTTATGTCGTAATAACAGGTGGCTGGGTCGGTTATTTCTCTTATGACACGGTGCGGTATGTAGAGAAGAAAAAGCTTCCGTTTTCAAAGGCACCAGAGGATGACAGGAACCTTCCAGATGTTCATCTTGGCCTTTATGATGACGTGATTGTGTTTGACCATGTTGAGAAGGTTTTCACCTTTTTATTCTCAACATATCGACTTGCTTTGCCGGAGGTCTTATTCTGTAAAGTTTCTAAGTGTTTTGGTTGTTTACAATCCTTAGAAAGCATATGTGATACATTGGGTGCGAATGGATCGATATTCTTCTGTTGATGAGGCTTTTAAAGATGGAACAGACCGTTTGGAGACTTTATTGTCTAGAGTTCATGATATTGTTCCGTGAGTAATCCAGTTTATTAAGTTTGCCGACCTTATTTGTGCTTATGTTTCATTGGTAGTTCTGATGTGACCTCAAACTCTCAAATACAGCCCAAGACTTTCTCCAGGGTCAATTAAGTTGTATACTAGCCTATTTGGCCCTTCTTTGAAGAAGTCAAACATGACAAGTGAAGCATACAAGGAAGCAGTGTTGAAGGCTAAAGAACATATCTTGGCTGGGGATATATTTCAAATTGTCCTAAGTCAGCGTTTTGAACGACGTACATTCGCCGATCCTTTTGAAGTTTACAGGGCCCTGAGAATTGTCAACCCCAGTCCTTATATGACATATTTACAGGTTGTTTGCTCTTTTTATACTTGTAATTGGTATTTTATTGCGACTTCATGGTGAGAGAAGATTTTTTTAGTTATCTGATGATATATTATGTTTCACCCAGGCTAGAGGGTGCATCCTTGTTGCTTCAAGTCCTGAAATTCTTACTCGTGTAAAGAAGGTAATAAGCCAGGATATAATTCTTAGTCCCAAAAAAAGAAGTTGAATTCAATTACTTAGAATGATTAAAAATTGAATTGGTGTCCTTTTTGTATAGTTCATTTTTGCGCTCTTGTTGACAGAGGAAAGTCACAAATAGACCCCTTGCTGGGACTATCAGGAGAGGGAAGACACCCAAAGAAGACTTTATGTTGGAAAATCAACTACTTCATGATGAAAAACAATGTGCAGAGCACATCATGCTGGTTGATCTTGGGAGAAACGATGTTGGAAAGGTGTGTTTGTTTTTCTTCAGTTATATATTTGATAGACCTAAGAGATGGCAGTGATGCTAGTTGTCTTTTGGTAATGATGTTATTTCTTAACTAATTAAGTCTACAAATTAGTATTAGACGAGGATGCTCGATTTGAGAGAATTATAGAAAGTGTCAACTTGGAGAGAAACTTTAAACTTACCTCTCGAAAGTAAGTTAATTTTGAGAGCTGGCCGACCTCTTGAATATGGGCCAGCTGTTTACTTTCATATTAGTCTGGAGAGAAACTTTAAAGTTTAAACTTACCTCTCAAAAGTAAGTTAATTTTGAGAGCTGGCCGACCTCTTGAATATGGGCCAGCTGTTTACTTTCATATTAGTATTTTTACTCGGATAGCCCTAGGATCCACTTCCCAATTCTCCCCTTCAACACGGGTCTGGTCAGCATATACTTAATCAGTCCGTTCGAGCAATTAGGCAAGGAAGTAGTGTCAGAGCTTGGTTGCTGGAAAGTAGAGCGATAAGACATCTTCTCGATTGGTTATTCAATTAAAGGTGTTTGGTTCTTATATGTATTGTCTTATGCAGATTCTGCATTTTTCATATTAAATGTAACGTGACAGCATGCTGCTAGTCTTCAATGTGTTTGAATTACCATGTTGAAGAGATGTAGAGAAAGCTATTTGTTTATATGTGGCTTTACTTATATGTGAGTTTTGAGAATAAAAAGCCATCTAAAAAGCACCTCCTATCTTAGTTGCAATCTTGTCAGCCATCAGGGGCATGGATATGTACAATCTGTAGATATATTCTTTTAAAAGTTAATAATAAAGCTTTGGAGATGTTGATATTTTTTTATTCATTGAAGCTCCGAGTATGGAGGTCTGCTAGGTGGTTAAACATGTTTTGCCTAAATATGCTTTTAACCAGCATGAAGTAGCCTATATATGCACAGTGTCTTGCTATCTAGAAGCTCCACTATATATACAGAGTTTTAGGTGAATATCCAAAAAAGGAATAGTGGGGATCAACTAAGAGGGTGTAGTTAAATTCGTAGTAACAATAGATTTAGATGTTTATAGATTATATCTCAATCAATTACTTTAACTAAAGCGGGCCATTCTTGTAGGTTTCAAAACCTGGTTCTGTTAACGTCGAGAAGCTGATGAATGTTGAAAGGTATTCTCACGTCATGCATATCAGCTCCACGGTAAATGCTTATTCTGATACACATATTGCTTGGTTTGACACATGGCCAAAGCAGATGCTTCTGCCATGTGTCTTGATCTTTTCTTAGACATAATTTTAAGCATGTTTTTACGGCATATGAAGCCTTTTTAATCAAACTGATATATGTTTGATCCAGTAATTTGTTCAGAAAACACACATCAAAGCTGTATTTTGTTTTTCACCTGAAAGTAATTTGAAAATCAGAAACTGAAACGCAACTAAATCATCCAATTGAACTTCTTTCAGTCATGCCATGGAACTTCGAGACTGCACAGGAGGATCATAGAATTTCTTTGTTAACTACTAGCATTTCCTAAATTCAAACTTAAGACGAAACATGCTTACTTTTGTATTTGTGTTTATTGTTGCTGGTCAATCCAAAGTGATCTGGTTTGCTTACCGTTCCAAGCATATACGTGAAGTATGGTGTGTAGTTTTGAGATTCCTTAATCCAGTACCTTGATCCGTAGGTCACTGGTGAGCTGCTTGACGAATTGAGTACCTGGGACGCTCTTCGTGCTGCTTTGCCAGTTGGAACAGTCAGTGGTGCCCCCAAGGTTTCTAAATTCTAATCATTCTTCTCATTCAAGTACTGCATACATGGTGGCAGCTTATGCTCTGTGATTTGAAATGTAGCTTTTCCATTTTGAAGTAGGATTCATCACAACTAGATGTGGCAATTTTGTCCCATTTACTTAAAAATGGGTCTATATGGTTGTGTTTCAAATGGGTCAAATGGATGAAGCTAACAATTAGCTAAGGAGGAAACAGATTAAACAGTTAAAGTTGCAATAAAAGTATTATTTAGTGCACATGTCTTGGTCGTTTTATTCAGGACATTAGACTGTCATGTTAATAGTATAATTTTGTACGTGACCATATTCAACATTAGTTATTTATAAGTTTTAATAAATATCGGCTAGAAAATGTTTGCGACCAATATCCTAAACCTTACTCTAGCTTCTGTGCAATAGGTGAAAGCCATGGAACTCATTGATCAGCTGGAAGTGACTAGGCGTGGACCATATAGTGGCGGATTTGGAGGAATCTCGTTCACTGGAGACATGGACATTGCCTTGGCCTTAAGAACAATCGTGTTCCCTACAGCTGCACGCTATGACACAATGTACTCATACAGGGATTCAAACAAGCGGCGAGATTGGGTAGCTCACCTTCAAGCTGGGGCAGGTATAGTAGCTGATAGTGATCCTGGTGACGAACACAGAGAATGTGAGAACAAAGCTGCAGCCCTTGCCCGTGCTATTGATCTTGCTGAGTCATCATTTGTTGACAAATGAGATGTGCTCCACTACACTTGATCAACAACCACAGAAAATATTTTCACCATGGTGCTTTCTTGACCCTTGGTAAGTAAATTTTCATTTAGGGTTATATCTTTCAGTCGCTTGGGAAAAGATCTGTTCTTTTTTTTTTCCTTGTGAGCAATGCGAAGCCATTTTCAAGCGTTTGGCTTTCACGTTTTATTGTTGGAAGAAAATTTTGATTTCTGCAACTCGACCATATAACTGTTTTGGAGTTACGTGTCATTCAAGATTTTTATGTCTGCTTAGTCACTTGAGTTGTAAGGACTTGTGTTTCTAGAGTGATCAATTGGGATTATGATTCTTCAAAAATGTAATAGTCACTTTGATAGCACACTCAGGGGTGTTTGGACTTGCGAGCTGTTTTTAAGGCGTTGGGATTGCATTTACTCAATTGTAGACTTGTAGTAAAACGAGTTGATTTAAACCCACCCGTTGCGGCAGGATCTTAGGAACAAAATATAAAAATTAAAATCAAACATAAGTACTTAAACTAAAACAGAAAAAATCATAGGCTTTTACACTTGTAATGCTTCATTTGTTTCAAATTGAAATCGTTTCGTGTTTTATTTTTTATATTACGTCAAATATAATTGTTTAGTATTATTAATCCTTACAATCGAAAGTTTTTTTAGTATAAGGAAAATATAGAAACTAACATATGAACATAAATATTGAAAATAAAACATGAGAAACTTAAACATTTAGGATGGTCAAATTCAAATTGATTTAAATTTTATTTTCATATTACATCTAACAATTTCTCTCTTATAAGTTTGATAAAAAAAACTAAACATTTAGGATGTTCAAATTTATATTGGTTCTAGTTTTACTTTTCATATTACGAATAATGTATTTTCTCTTGTACGTTTTGATGTATAATGTTTGTTGAGAACCAAAAAACACCACCAACCCTTGAATAATAATGTAATATGCTAATTATGCCGAAATGTACTTAGTTTGAAATATATATATATATATATATATATATATATATATATTTAAAATAAATATCGTATTACGATAAACTTTATGTCGAAATCTAGATAAAAGTAAGATGGTTACAAACATATATTCATATTTACATCAAATGTTATATGTTAAAAAAGTATAAAAGAAAAACAAAAGTCACATAAAATTACAGACTAAATATCTTTTATAAGAAATCGGAGGAAGATCCGACGATTTTTTCTAAATTGTTTGAAAATAATAATAAATTTTAAAACTTAAACACACTATGAATGGGAAAAAAGAAAAAGGGAAAAGAATTACCGCAAAAGTTAATAAAGAAAAAAAACAGGAAATAAAAAAAAGACTGAATTAAAACAAAAAAATAATAAGCATAATGGGGGGTTGAAAAAAAACAGGAAATAAAAAAAAAGTATGAATTAAAACAAAAAAATAATAAGTATAATGGGGTTGAACCCGTGACATAGGCTTCAAAAACATATGACATAGCAAACCCAGCTATCCAGCATTTGTTAAAAGAATGCTTTCCCAACTATTTATTATATTTATTGTTTTTTTCCTGCAAATTATATGAATATATGATAAGTTGTTTTGAATAAAGAGTTTGAAGTTGCAAGTGTTTTTGCATTCATTCTGATTTGAGTCATTTGACTAATCTAATAGTCAAGTGTCTAAATTTGACATGATGTGGATGAAGTACTTCAAATCAATTTGTGATTTCTTGTTAAAATCAATAGGATAACATTTGACATTAACATGTTGTAAACTCACATTTTCATTCTAAACTTTGGATTCAAATTGATAT
The DNA here is from genome assembly GCA_032274825.1 of Drosophyllum lusitanicum. Lineage (NCBI taxonomy): Eukaryota > Viridiplantae > Streptophyta > Magnoliopsida > Caryophyllales > Drosophyllaceae > Drosophyllum > Drosophyllum lusitanicum. Next base: position 7,752 of record JAUEJL010074241.1, on the reverse strand, counting down.
CGAATGCGATAAAGTAAAGTTTAAATTACATTCCACAACCAAAGTCTGCATCTTATTGAATTTCAGGGTAACTACAACTATAACACATGCTCAAAACTATAGATTCATAGGCGAGCAACTGGTATGATACAGAGTCGAATTTCGTTACCAGATTGCACACTTACTGAATTGTGACAACTAAACGTGAAATGTCTATCCCTGATCTGTACAACTTTCGGAGATCGCTTGCACATCATACTATTTTGCAAAGAGCCAGATGACGTTTGTATAAAAAGAAAAGAAAATTATTAACCTATTCAAACTCTTTTCATTAAGATCAACAATATGTTACAGTCATTTAACAATTCCAGATGGAACACTAATAAATAAGAAACCCATACAGTTTAAAAGATGTCAAGGTAACTGCTTAGACAAATCAGTGCTTTTATTCACTAGATCGTTTATAAATTCATCGTCTTTTCTGTGAATTATGATTGAATCGACCTTCTTCGGTTAAACTTGTAGGCTTCATGAAATTAACTGAAGATAATTGATTTAACACATGTTTGTGTGTTTCGATTGTTAACAGGATCAAACTTTCTAAATTTGAAATCACATTTAAGTTCAACTTGTGCTAAAATTTTAATTATTCTAAATTCTGGATTGAAATAAATATAAAAAATGAACAAGCAATTTTGCACAACAAAAAATAATCAGACCTTCCTTTGTTGCCATTTTCAAGTCAATTCTAGTACATGATCAAAACAAGAGATGCACAGCTGATAACTAAAACCAAGACAAAAGAAGGTCGGTTCAGCTGATACAGAATCAGTTAGTGATGGGTATATGATCTTTCCCGGTGGTCTTCATCCTTTCTTTTGTGGTCATGACTGCTCCGTCTGTCTGATTCTTCGTAATATTCTCTTCGGTAGGATCCTGAGTCATGCTTTGACCTTTTTTCCTTCTTCCTATCATTACCATCTTCCCCCCTCGTTTCAGAACGATGCTTGGGTGGTATTTTCTCATTCCCAAGCGAATACTCGTCTTTAGATCTTCTATCACTTGAATTTCTTTCTGTTTGCTTGTGGTGGCTCGTTTTCTCACCTCTTACCTCTTTGTCTCGTATTCTGGTGTCATTTGGTCCTCTTTTTGGACCTTCATACCTATCGTTTTCCCATCTTTCATCTTTAGCATCTTGAGGACCCCAACCCGTGTTTGCGGCTCTCTGAATTCAAAGTCAAAAGGGTTAATAGTTGGCAGGAGAAATAACCAACAGTTACATGATTTGCATACACTACACACCCTGCATACACTATCAGTTCAGTTGTTAAATGCATATCAAATATACGTTAAAGCTTAAGAATCTAGATAAACTTACTTGCTCGTTATGAGAAAATCTGCATCCAGCTCCACGTGTACATTCACCTCTTTGAAATGCACGACATACTCCTCTTGCTTCTCGTTTCTGCTGCTCTGCCTCTTCATCTTCTTCTTCTTTCTTTTTGTATTTCGCCACATGATCGACTCTAATTATCCGGCCAAGAACTTGGGCACCATTCAGATTATCTGTAACAATTATCAGTTCACTTACTCAAAACTATCAATGAAAATTTATCTGAAAATAAATCAGATAGATAGAGAGACCGACCGACAGCGAGAATTGTACTTCTCTGATCCTCATATGCAACAAAAGCAAAGCCTTTTGATTTTCCGGTTCCTTTGTCTCTAACAAGATTGACATCCACAATCTCACCGTACCTACACATTACAACAAAGTAGTTTAAGTGCTGGGTGATAGAACGTTGTTCTTCTAAAGACAGTAGTTAGAGTCTTAGAGATTTAGAGGAGGCAAGATGGGCGGTTTGGGCAAATTGGGAAAAGGGTCAAAATGGGTTTGGTTTACCAGCAAACAAAGTCTTTCTCCAATTTGTTTTATTAATCATTGATGCTTTAGCTATGATTGCATAAACATTATTATTGGAACAATAATCTAAATCTCTGAATAAAACGATTTAGTAGGTTGTGTGCAGTGAAATAGACTTCCGGCAACTTCCGGTTTGTCGTAGATAAGGTGAAAGTATGTTTTCAACCGGTACTTGAGCATATTCACTTAACATTTCAAACTATATGAATTTCAAATGCAGTTTCCAGTCCCAAGTTCTTTGTAAATTTAGTGTGAACCTGTAGTTTTCTACTACTAAGTAAATAGTATTAGATGCAAAAAAATAATATAATTAAGAAGTATACAAAATTCCCGTATCACAATGGCACAAATGCACAATTGATGTATAAAAACAAATTGTCACATTTACATATAAAGAGTAGGACCAGCATACATGCATGTGCAGACGTTTTCATTGTCTTTTATCAGACATGGGGGGCAGTTTATGATTGAATCAGTCCTTCAAATATGAACTTTTTGTTTCTCCTGGAATTACGTTAAGATTGTTGATTTTCCATATGTATGTGCATTTCAACAGTAAATACTAAATAGACTAATAGTAGCAAGAGTAAAATGAGAACTCATAGTATTCCCATACCCAAAGATTAGCAAACCAACACACTGGTTTAGGAAATAATATACAAATCCAACTCAAAAACCATAAAACAGTTTTGAATTCATCATACTCATTCTCACTCTCATTCTACCCTGAGATCAAATTCAAGCCTGCACCCTATATCAATACTAGATTCATGCCCTAGTTGTTGGTGATCAACTGCTCGTAGTAATAGGTCAACTGGAGCATTTATATCAATACTCCCACTAATTTAACATCAGGTGCTTAAATCTCATTGACAGCGCTAGATAATCGTTTATCCCCTTTCCCACAGTGCGAATATTAGCTTATAAGATAAACAAGAAATTTAAATGAAATTAGCTCTTTCACATTAAGATGAATCGAGCAAATAATCTTTGTATCAGTTTCCAAGCAACGAAAGACAAAACCAAGAGATTTTATAGACGCTAAGATTAAAAAAACTTACTGAGCAAAAACGGCAAGAAGGTCGCCTTCGGTGAGATCAAAGGGAATGCCTCCAACATAGACATAAGCCGAGTCTTTGTATTTGGCATGCCATGAAGCATCCTCGGAAATACCTAATGATGCTTCCTTGGAATTGATGTTCTGAATACGCTTTACCAACGTCAGTGGATTCATTCTTTCTTCTTCGAGCTTATCAAACTCAAATTCGATAACCGAATTTCGCTTATGAACTCGTGAGATTGATCGGTTTCATAAACCCTAAGCGCTCTGTTGTCGGGAGAAAAGGTGAAATGACGGGTGTGTTTGATCCGGGGTATTTATGAATTTGGTTGGAAACTTGGAATCTTAAGCCTATGTTAAACGCACTCTTATGAGTTATGATCTCTGTTGGGTTGGTTTGGTTTACGATATAGCCTACATAAATTAGGGCATAAATGATACACATAGTCGCTACTTGCTAAGACAATAACATATAGCGACTACTCAAAAATTAACTAGAAAAAAAACACATACTCGCTGATTAACTAGAACAAAAGCACATACTCAAAATAGGGAAGTAAGTGAGAAAAATACATATCAATTGCTTAGCGGTCGAGCTATTCTTCAAAAAAATTCGCAAGGGCAGAGCGAAGTTGAAAAAAAAATCACAGGTAACTTCTTTTTGTGATCTCAGCTGTTTGCTTAGCTTCTTTTTTTATTAGGAATAGTTGGTCGCAGTTTCGCACAACACAAAGGAGGTTTTAGCTTATCTTTTCTACGATTGAGCCTTAATTCACAAAAGATACGAGGAGTTGGGTTGGTGAGAATGGGGAAATAATCAAGCCCAAAAATAACATGAGTATAATGAGTATGTGATTACTAGAAAAAATAACATGACATGATGTGATTGTATGAATAGGTGAAAGACATTCATGTTCATTTGATACTTATTGATTCAACCATTTATTGATTTGATATTCTTATTTTCAAATTTTGTGTTTTATTACTTATACATATATTTACATAATAAAAACAAAATAAAAGTTAAACTTGATCAACTATAAATCTCATTTTATATCAGAATCTATATATTTCATTAACTTATTAGCAATTGTAAATACATAAACATTAACAATGTAATTATAATGTTGGTTTGCATTCATAATTATAGTTATTACCGTACAAAATGGTAATATTACTTTTCAAAAAAATGAGCTACTATGGTAATTTACTCATGTGGTAGCATGTTGGAACTATGACATGACATTAAAGTATTAAACATCAAATTCAATATCAAAGTTTATTGTTGTGGTTGTAATTTATGCAATCGTGGGGATTGTATAGTGAGCTCAATATTAGATATGATGGTCAAACATTTTTAGATCATTTATAATTAGTTTTTTAATAGGTTGTTAACTTTAATTATATATAAAAATTAAATAAGGTCTATAAGTTTTAAAGTAAAATAAGCTATCATATTTACTCAAAAGATAAGCATGTTAAATAGAATAAACTATAATAGAGTTACAAAAAGTTTATAAGAAAATCAATAAATAGTTCATTTAGAACCACATTACAAAAGTTTTTGATGTTTCGAGTACCAAAATTGCTGATCAATCTCTTGGAAAGGGTGAGGAGTTAGTTTTTTTGGGTGGGAGGTTGGGAAACACTCGAAAAATATATTGGGTGGGGTTGGAAAAGAATACAAAAAGGGTTCAAGTTGGGTGGACTAAATTTTGGTACTCTTAACAACACAAACTTGAGCTACAAAGAAAGAGTTTAAGCAGAATTTGGTAATTGTGAAACTAAAATCGGATTAGACCAAGCGTATGGCCTTCGGGCTCTCCATCGAGTATGCCTTCAGGCTACCGGGGTTCAAGTTGCACATTGGTACTCTCCCCATGAACAAGCTGATCGGGTGAGGCCATCGGTTCCCCACTTCCCCAGACCCGACGCCAACCCAACCTCTTATCTCTTACTCTCTCCTCTCTCGTTTCCCTCTTCTCTCTTTCTCTCTCTTACATGTATATATATTAAAATAATTAAAAAAGTGGGAAAAGATTTAGTCCGTTTGGATTGTTATACTTTACTTTTGGGTTGGAAAGGGAAAAGAAGAGGAAAGTGATGTAGCGCTGATGTGACATTCGGGTTGGGTAACATGATTGGGTTGCCATACTCATGGCCTTAGGGTTGAATCAATAGTTTTCTCTTACTTGAGCAGGAGATTCAAGATGAGGTTCATATTATAAAACAATCATAAGTTTGATGAAATTGTTTTAGAAGTTGTTTATGTGCTTACATATGTTGAAGAGGACGGTTCTATTTTATCTAATCGTAATCAAGCATATGGTATTTTGTCATATTTTAAGACACTTGTTTTCATATTTTTTTACACTTGATGATGGAAAATATTAGGCCTCCTGGATACCTTGTCAAGATATCTTCAAAGAAAAGATCAAACTATGTTGGAAGTGACTTCACTATTAAAAGGATCAAAGATAACATTGCAAACTTAAAAACAATAGGTTTGATTCAGTTTTGAAGAAAGCATATTCTTTTTGTCAAAAACATAATGAAGTTGTGGATATGTCGCAATATTATGTTACTCCAAGAAATTGTAGGTCCAAAATTACTAATCAACATCATTTTGAAGTTAAAATTTTCACCACGCTTTTGGATACGCAACTTAATAATTTAGGAATCGATTTAGCGAAGTAAGCACCGGATTGCTAGAAAATGTGGTGGTTTTGAGTCGTGATTCACTTTTTAAGTTTGAAAAATTATAATTATTAAAGTTCAGTGAAATGTACTCAAATGGTTTTAATGATTCAGAAAGATGTACCTTCCTGGTCAACTTGAGATTTACTGCCACTCTTTGCTACATGATGGGAAATTTGTTAACTTGAATGAAATTTTGACATTTCTCATTTGATGGTGGAAACAGGTAAATATCGCTCTTTTCCTTTAGTCTTCAAGTTATTAAAAGCTAACATTGGTTTTGCCAGTTTCAAACATAAGAGTTGAAAGATGTTTTTCTGCAATGAAACTTTTGAAGATCGACTTGCGTAACAAAATGAGTGACGATTTTATGAATCATGACTTGATCAGTGCAGTGTAAAAAGAAATGCTTTTGGATATTAAGATTGAAAGTGTAATAAATTGATTTCAAAGATGAAAAAAACAAAAAGGTCAACTGGAAATATAATTGTTAGACACATTTATCATATTTAAAGATATAGTTTTTTTTAAATTAAGTTGTTATATATTAAAAGGATAAAATTATGTGTATCCTTTGAATTTTTTTCCTGAGTCCGTTTTTTATGACAAAGATTGCGTATTCTAATAAGTGGAATGTTTTATAATCCCACACCTTTGTGAAAAACTCGATGCGTCATTTCTTTTTGAGCAAGTGAGTAGTTCAATTCACACTTATGAGTGAAGTTTCACTCAATGTCACGTGGTTCCAGTTCAAATGCATTCATTTTGATGGAAGTACGTTGACTCATATGTTGCGTATATTTTTTGATAATATTTACATTTTATATTTTATGTTTACCATGTTTTAGAACAACCATTGTGACTTTTATTTGAATAAAAATCATAATTGATTTGATATGGTTTTATAGTCCAATTGTATCTAAGTATCAAAGAAAAATTGAAGCAATTAACACAATAATAATGATCTTTGTATGTATGTATGTGTTGATAGAAAGAGACCAAGAGCAGTAGTCGTATAAATGTTTAATAAGAATTGCTTAATTTATTAGGGTTTGCAAACATTTATATATACCCATAAGGTATTACTTGTAACACCCGGATTTTTTTAAGTCGTGCAACATAAAATTTTCAATAATATAATAAACATCTTTTCAAAATATTTTAAAACAATTGGACTACAACTGGCTCTGATATTTATAAAATAATTTTCTCTAATGTTGCACAAGATCTCACAAATCTATCCACCGGAAGCCTCGTCCGCTACAACGCTTGAAAAAGGATTTAGACAACAACAATGAGCTAAAAGCCTAGTGAGCAACTCAATAAAGTACTTAAAAGATAACATTCAACACCCAACAAACAAAATAACTCTATTATATCATAAATGTCACAAAATCGATTCATAAATTATCTCTAACATACTCATGTCACTCAGGCTGTCATTATTGCCACCCAGACTCTCTTTGTGCCACTCTTGGCTATCATATTACTACTCAAGGTACTCTAGGCCATTCTTGGCTATTATATTACCCTTCATGGTACTCTATGCCTCTTTTGGCTATCACATATAAAATCTTATGATGTAACATATTGAACATATTAGTTAGAGAAACAAATCCTAGGTTAGTAAATATTATTCAACTCGTATTAATTCAAAACACTCGATATACATTCATATATTGAACACTTAGCCATATTGGTTCACATACATTCATTTTGACTTACTCCAGTATCTCTAAGACCAACCGGTCTTTACAAACAACACTAATACAAACTCATCATTTTATCTTTGTATTATTTGATGTAACACCGGAAAATTACAAGCCATTTTTTTTAAAATTGAATTTGCACTGCGGAAGCTAATTAAAACCAACTCATTTACATACAAACTAATAATTACAAATGTACAACATGTGTTCCAAAAACAACCAACAATACATGTCTTGGTGTTACAAAAATAACTGGCTCGTCTCTTTTAAAACAGAGTATCAGAGTGAGGTCAACTCTTCCTTCTACAACAACAAACACGAACCTGCAAAACATCAACTGAGGGGAATTAGCACAAAGCTAAGTGAGTAGAGGCTAAACACCA
>JAUEJL010074230.1:0-16159 GCA_032274825.1 Drosophyllum lusitanicum | reverse complement strand
ATGTTAAAAGACTAAATATGAAACTATTTGAAAATTAGAGAGACAGAGTTTGTAATCTTATAATAGAGCAAAATAGTCATTTTAAAAAATTTAAAACCAACGTTGTTATTTTTAGTGGCTAAAGAACTGAAATTGTAACAAATTGTCAATTTGAGGGACCATCTTAGTAATTTTTTAATTTAAAAAGACTAAATCAGTGATTTCTAGCAAGCCACATGGACCAAATCAATTTTTCCGATATCAACTTTATTTTACTTGTAATGAGTTAAACTGGTTTCCAACAAATTTTATAAAATATGTTTTAGTTCCTTACTTTATACTTCATAACAGTTTAACATTTGAACTTTTTTGATGAATGTTTTAACTTCATAATTTTGTGTTTATGAATGTTTTAAACCTCAAAATTTGATATTTGTTGTTCTTTTCATAATTATTTTTTAAACTTGTAACTTATAAAACTGATTCCAACACTGATGACGAAAAAAATCATTTTTCTTAACCTTTCTTGACCAGACACAATAATCATGCACACAGACAAATCGATTTTGATTTGTGAGAGTATCAATCATCAGATAGGTTACATTTCACCGGTCTCAAAGAGAGCTTATTTAATCGACCATCCAAGTTTTCTTATCGCATACATATGGACAATTGATCGTTGATTTTTGAGGATTTTGATTTTCAAAGGTTTCATCTAACCACACATCAAGAACTCATTTAATCAGTCATTCAAGGTTTCAAATCACACAGAGAGCAAGGAGGTTTCATCTAGGTTATTGTAGGATTCACTTGGATCAGTGAAGAAGTTTAAGTGACTAAAATACTTGGTTGCAACAAGTTTGAAGAATAAAATGTTATTAAAAAGTTTAAGAATTAAATTAGATTAGACCATATTTTAGGATTTTAATTATTTCATTAACTTGTTATGAGAGGTAGAGTGATTAAAACACATAGTTACAACAAGTTTAAGAGTAAAATACTCATTAAAAAGTTATAATATTTAATTATAAATTTTATGAATCTCTTATCTCTTATAATAATATTAATAAAAGACTAATTATTACATGATCTTACATATTTATTTAATTATACAATCTTAACTATATATTTAATTAAAATTGGAATTGGAAATAAAATTTTAATTTTTACTTCATACGCGGATCAAACCGAATAGCTAAAATAGTTGTTTAGGATGATATTTTGAAAATGGAATAATAAAATAAATTAAAAAAAGGAAAATAAACATGTTATGTTTTCAACAAAATAATAATAATAATAACAGCAACAAGAAGAAGAAGAATGCTAACCACAACCTTTAGGGCTGTGATTAAGAATATAAAAAGGTAATTTTATTTATAAAAAATAGCAATCACAACTTATGTATTCATAATTAACTTTCTATAATTTTTATAGTTAACTTTTAATTAGTTTTCAACTTTTCATACATAAAACAAGATTACTATTTTAAAAACTAAAATTAACATTTTTTTATTATTATCTACAACTCTTAGGATTGTGGTTAACATTTTCCTAATAATAATAATGATAATAACAATAATAATAGCCATTTATTTGAGTTTTAATTTTAATAATTTGATAGATCAAATCATCTTATATTTTTAATTTTAAAATATCAAAATTTATTTTTTTATTTAATATCTTTTATTAGTATTTAATATTTATTTAATACCCTTGCAACATAATTCATAATTACCCAAAAAACAATGGAAATGAGCTCACTTGAATGTTGTATGCAGGTAACAAGCAAGTAGTGTACAGGTATCAATAGATCCATCAGATTCCAAGTCGGATGCAACTCAAAACCCTCCACTCGTGCACTTTCAATAACAACATAACCGTATCTTTCTCTTCTCATCATACCCCCGATCAAAGCCCTAATCTTTTCACGTCATCTTCAATCTCTTCGCAAATGTAATTCATCCTCAGGTACTTGTGCATTTTACGTTTCTGCTAATCCCTCTTTCTTTTTTAATCTTTTAGTTTCATGTCCTGCCCAAACATTTTTACTTCTTGTCATCCGTTAATCCGATGTTTTTAGTTTCTAATTACGTTAAGGTTTTTGGGTTTTGTACGATTAGGGTTCATATTTCTGATTTTATTATTTCTATTGTCGATTGCGAAAGGCTAATGTGGCTGTATGTGTTTTTTTTTTTTTAATTTGATTTTTGTTCAGCTGTGAAGCCGATGCTACTTGTGAGACTGAAATAGGATTAGGCAGTGTTTGATTTTGTTGAATGTTGCTCATGGAACCCTTAAAAACCTCAGAAGCCCTAATTGAGGGTTTATTAGCATGTAAACATGATGGAAATGATAATCTTGTTGAGGGAATGTTTCCAGGGGTTTCACAGTCGTTTGATTTGGGGGGAAAAGAGAAATGTGTTGAATCTGATTTAGCACCAGTTGCAGAAAGTGCTTGCCTTGACCCGTGTAATGCCAAGGGTTTTGACTGGGTTGACCCGAATACCCATAGAGATGTTTCTTTAAGAGGTATTTCCCTTTTTGTGGAATTAACCGGTGGAGTGACAAGTAACTTGAATTGGGAAAGTACAAATGATATTAACAATTGCCAGGGTAATGTTACTGTTAATCACCAAGAATACATGGTGAATGTGGGTGATCTCGTGTGGGCTATAATCAAGAATCAATCATGGTGGCCTGGAATTGTTTGTGATCCTTCTACTGCACCTACGGAAGCTGCAAATGGATCCCATAGAGAAGATAGTATTTTGGTTAGATGTTATGGTAATGGTAAATATATTTGGTGTCTTCCGTATGAAGTGAAGCCATTTGTTGGGTATTTTGAACAGTTGCCTACACAAAGTAAAGCCAAAAGATTTGTTGATGCCTTTAAGATTGCTGTCGCTGAGCTTGGTCACCGTGTAAAAACAGAATTTACTTGTTCTTGTATCTCGAAGATGAAAGTGCTGAAAACGGGTGATATTGGTGATCTTTCAGTGTCTCAGTTTGAACCTGCAAAGTTTCTTGATTATATAAAAGATCTTGCAAGAGAGGTTTCTATGCCTAACAAGATTGATTATGTTGTCAATCAGAATTGTTTATCTGCTTTTTATACATCACTAGGGCATCCCCAAATCCCCATGCAGCAACTTAAACCAGCAAATGGGACTCCAGTGAAGATGAAGACCGAAGAGGGACATGGGGTTTCCGGTGAGGAGGATATTGAAAGATCTGAAAAGGCATATGAAACAAGAGAAAGAAGAAAGAGCAGGTTTTTGACATATCCTTATGAAAACAATAATGGTATGCGGAAAGGATCCTCTGTTTCAGGAGAAGTTGGAGTCGAAGATTCAATGGTTAACATGACTGAAACTAATGTTCAGCCTGTGAAAAAGCCACGAAAGAAGTGGTGCAGAAAGAATAAAGGGGTGGAAGCAAATGTATGCTCATCTGAGATACTCTCTGAGCTTCAATACGCAGCTCTAGATTGTGTTTTTCCAAGTGAAAGTAAGAACTTTGATACAGTTGAACCGTTTATAACCAGATTCAGGAAATTCGCTTTCAATAATTTCACTACTGAATTCACCACTGAGATGCAAACCCACCAAATCTTGCAAGAAACGGGAATGGAAAGACCCGTTAATATAGTGGGAAAAGATACTTTACCCAAGAGGGGTAGAAAAATGAAGGACAAATCTGTCACTTCACCAACTTTAGGAAATGTTTCAAATCATGGTTCACTGGTTATAGATTTCCAAAACGTTGGGTCTTTTAATCTTGAAGCTCAACCAATGATAAACAAGAGTACAGAAGTCATAGCAAATCAAGGTACCGTCTTTAATTTTGGAGATCTACCGGTGGTGACCCAACCACGGCCCTGTAAACTTGAGCCTAAAAGGAAAAAGGAAACTGCAGAAAATGTTCCTTCTATGCCTGCATGGAATGGTAACATTAGTGCCCTCCCGAATGAATTTGCATCAACCCCGCCGTGTGTTACAGGTGAGAGTTTGAATGCACCAACTGAAGGATTATATCAAGCTACTGGGTTCCACCCCACGTATGAATTTGGGTCAACTGCATCGTATTTTACAGGAAACAATAGTGAATCACAGCTGGCATTGGTTCCAGCTGGTTTGAGCCATGAGCCCAAGAAAAGAGGGAGAAAGAGGAAAAATGTGGCCTTGCAGGCTAATTCTGGTTCAACCATGATGATACCAAATTCAAAAGAAAATGTACCCGAGAAGAAATCTGCAAAGAGAGTTAAGAGAAGTAAAGAAGTCGGGATACCGTGTATCAATCTCAGTTATAACAAAGTGCAGCAAGATAGTGGAGAAGTTACAGGTACTGCTATTCTCTTAAAGTTCTCACCAGATCATCCTCTACCATCTATCCTAGATTTAAATTCAGTATTTTCAAAGTATGGTGCATTGATTGAATCCGAAACCCAAGTACTGAACGAGAATCTAAGTGGTCAAGTTGTGTTTCTTGATTCTTCTAGTGCTGGTGAGGCGTTTTGGGGTCTACAAAATGATCAACCTTTTGGGCCCGCTCTTGTTAATTACAGGATTCAGCACCTCGCGGGTGCTGAATCGGTTGTTAATTTCAAGACTCCTATTAAGAGTCCTTCTGTGCCCAAACCAATCGATTCGCAGGCTATCATTGGTTCAGCCATGCCAACGATACCCCATTTGAACAGACATTTAACTGAAAATAAACTCGTGAACAGAAATAAAACGATAGAAGAAATCCAGCTACCGTCTATGAACAATCTCAGTTATAGTAAAGTCCAACAGGGTAATGGTGAGGTTTCAGGTACAGCTCTTCTCTTAAAGTTTTCCCCATATCACCCGTTGCCGACTATTCAAGATTTGAATTCAGTATTTTGTAAATACGGGGAACTGAATGAACTCGAGACATTCGTGTCTGGTCAAAATTTAAGCGGTCAAGTTGTATTTGTGAACCCATCTGTAGCTGGAGATGCGCTTCAAAGATTGGACAAAGATCAACCTTTCGGGCCAGCCCTTTTAAGTTATCGGGTTCATCATCTATATAGCGTTCAATCTGCAATTCGGGTCAAAAACCCGATTAACATTCCTTTACAGATGAAACCCCCTCAAGATCTCGGGGTTATAAAAAAGAATCTTGAAATGATGAAGTCAATGTTGGAGAAAGCTGGGGGTAGTTTGTCACCAGAGATGAGATGGAAACTGGAGAGTGAGATTAAAGGGCTGATGAATAAGGTGAGTGCTATGGATGGCTCTTCTTCCTCTTGTCTATGATTGGTGATAATATCTTTTGTTAGGGTTTTTTCTTTTTCTTTTTTTTTTTTAGTATTTTGGCCCATTTTGCAGTAGTCTTGTGTTTCTCTCTTTGTGATTGTTGTTCATGGTGCAAGTTAAACCAAGAACCTTACTTTTGTGTTGCATTGGGAGAGCATGAGTGTCTTTGAAGGGGCTAATTATGTTTTAGGGGTTAAAATGTATGCTTAGTACTTCTGCAATTGGATTGTGGGAGTCTTCTTATTTCATGATTCTGAAAATAATAATATTATCTTTGTAGGAGTTGCATAATATATCAGATGCTGTTGTTGCTGATCTTTATATGTTGTATACATCTACAGGGGTGTGTGAATATGCAATTTCAAACTGATTATCATAAACTTGAGGATTTAGAATTTGATACATGTTTAAAAGAACACGAGTTAATTATTATGTGTAAAAAGTTTCTGATGTTGTTTCTTTTCGTTAAAACCTGGTGTAATTTTAACATTAGTCTTAGTAGTTTATGGATAATTTATGTCATTACAGAATAATACAGATTGTTGTCATTATTGTTATTTTCTGAATGACTTAGAATTATTGAAGAAGCACATATGCTAGATGATAAAAACTTATTTGTTGCATGGATTCTTATCTAACTTTAAACAAATCATACCACCAGTGTTTTAGATTGAGCTTAATATTAATACATCTATTAGAAACCTGTATCGATGGTTTTACCCCAATGTGAGGTCTCGAGTTCGAGTCTCATTGTGAGGGTTTCCGGAAACAATGGAGGAGGGTTTACTCCCTCGTGGCGCGTGACTTGGGGCTCACATACTGTCCTATATGGATGTTAAAAAAAAAATCTATTAGAAACCCATAGAACGTGGGGACCTAAAATAATCATTGACATGTCTTTTCTAGGCTTTTATAAGTCGAAACTTATCCGGTTTTATAAGTCAATTTCTTTTTTATTTCTAAAAAGATAGTCTATTTCTAAATTTTACAATAATAGGCAACCATTGATCAAATTCCTCTATATATTACCAACGAGAGGTGATATATCATCTTACTTATCATCCTACTTACATGATCAATACAAATGTTAAAATTAATGAAGGAGGTGGGAAAAGAGAATTAGTGGACTCTATGTGTTATTTTATGGTAAGTAGAATGATGAAATAAGAGAAAAAAGTAGAATTACCAAATCTCATTTATGTCAGGATTGAATCCAAGAATCCCTTATCAATGTCAAAGTCCTTTTCACAATTAACTTAAACAAATAATCTTATTTTCTTTTTCTAAAAGACCAAGAAATGATTTCATCCATCAAAAATGTTTGTGTTTAAACTTCACTTATAACCAAGGTAAAACTTTTGATAGACACTTGGCTAGGATTTTAACAATTACTTTATGTTGGTAACCCATCAAATTATGGGTCTTAATGTACATACCCATCATCTCCCAATAAAGCTTAATGAATCAAAAAGTTCAACTAATCAATAAGTGCTCGAGGATGATGGTCTACAGTCTAGTCGAGTTGGAGCCATCGAATTTTCTTAACTAAGCTCGACCATAATGACTTTTACCGCAATGATCTCATCTTTATCACTTTAGACGCACATCGAGTGCCAAAGCATCACGGACGTTGTAAATACAAAAGTCCTAATTGTGATCATGAGCAAACCAGACAATATCAAGACGAAGATTAGGATAAATTAGCAAGGAACTGGAGTATTTGTGCACATAAAATGCTGCATAATATAAATCCAGAACATTTAAAGGGGATAAAAGTTGCAAATATTATTAGAAACATAACTTTTTCATTGTAATACTAGTAACTAAAAATAAATAAAGTAGGACCCACAATCCCAAGCATCACTCCATCACAGCAACACCACCAGCAGCTTTAATCTTCTCAATTATGTTGTTGGCCTCTTCTTTCGTGACCCCTTGTTTAATCAAAACCGGAACTTTTTCCACCATTTCTTTTGCCTCTTTCAATCCAAGATTTGTAAAGGCACGAACTTCTTTAATCACCTTAATTTTAGCAGCAGCATCGAATTTCTCCAACTTAATATCAAACGCAGTTTTCTCAACTTTTTCTTCGGTCTTATTAGCTCCTGACACACTTTGAGCACCCAAGTCCACCCCTTCAACTGAAATTGACTGCATCTTAGGGTGCCTTAATCTCTCTCTAAGAGTGGGACCTATTTGCATTCGCTCTTCAGGGGGAAGGGCTGCAATCTTTTCAGCAAGCTGAATGATCTTTTCAGAGGGGGGAGGTCTGGGGCCATACGGGTCATAAGATGGGGGTAATTTGTACTTCTTGGGTTTGGCTTTGGGATCTGCGGGAACAAAATCAGGTTGAAAAAAACGAGATTGCAGAGGCCCTGTTATCTCACAATGAGTGGCACGCATGCGAAGAGACCTAAGGAGTGTAAGAGATTTCATGGTTTGATTGGTTTTTAGTATGAAAGAAGACTCATGTGATATGTTGGTTTTGAAAGAAAATGCCGTTTATCTTCCGGCATGTGATGATCAAGAAAATGGCTTCTTCATCAGTTCTAGAATGAACACTGCTCTTAACTTTATCACACCTGAAAAAGAGCAGACTTAAGCTATGATTTGAACATGTAAAAATAAAGGATGTCGTGATAATTTTAAACATATATTGGGGTGGAACATTTTCAGTAAAACATATTGCATAAAAAATTTAGCTCAACTCAACTGTCTATAATTCCCCCTGTTGGCAGGGACAAATTGCAAAAATTCACAAGTCCCGTAGGTATGGTATCTATTTGAAGTGTTTTGGCTACCCGTAAAATGCAACACACTGTTTCCGGAGGCTACTCATACGATATTCAAACAGAGCAAAAATCTAAGAATTAATACCTCAAACAACTCGTGCTTTGCTCTCGATCTCTTTACCCTTCAATTCTCGTGTAAACCTGCCGCATGGAAAGAAAATGCAGCTGAGCCAAATGCCCAATGCGCGGATACAAACAAAACAAAAAAATAATTCGAACAAGACATATCGCATACTAAGACCAGCGATAATTAACAACTAATATAAAACCAAAACCATAATTAAGGAATCAATAGGGTATGAACAATCCGAGCTCAATAATACCGACACTTGTATAGTACATAGACCAGCCAATAAACAATGGGTACATGGACCTGCAAATTCAAAGTACCAAACAATGGTGGATAAGGTGTTGGGCACTACGCCTCTATCCACAAACAATAACAATGCAATAACTATGGTTAATCAATATGCCTCCTAAAACTCTTATCACACCACAATGAGGAGACGCCATAACAAATCACACCGCTACGGAAGTGTCACGCCACTGGTGCTACAGTGACGCGCCTACGATACCCCCATAGGTGGTTAATTGCTCGCATACCCAGAGTAAACAATAAGACAATAACAATAAGATACTAACAATGAGACATTCTCAATAAGGAACTCTAAAGAGGTATATAACAATAAACAATAAGTCAACGAACGAACGAAGTCTAGCCAATCTAACTAAACAGTATAAGACGTGAAAGGAAATAATTTCCTATTTAATTTCGATGTGAAAAGACAAGGTTTTGGGACTAACTTATATACAATGTTTTAAAACAAGATAGTTTGACAAAAACTTGAATTTAAAGGAAACAATAATCCTTATTAAAATGTAGATATACGTGCCAATTTCACAATAAAACAGTTGTCAATAGGACCAAGTAAACGAAAACGAACAGGAATCTTTATTGACAAAACTACTAAGTACTAACTATAAAAGGAGCAATGAATCCGAACTAACGAGCATGAATCGAGACAATCAAGAACCTTTAGTTAAGAGTTAGAATCCGTACAAACGATTATTTAACGATAGCGTAAGTATAGATATCCGTAGCTTATTTTCACGACTCAAGAATCCCAGCTCTAGTCACAATCCAACGCTAATTCCCTTTGCAGCTTTGCTGCTATAGCTTTCCTAATCAAGTTTCAGTCTGTTTTAGATTTATATACCCTAAAATTCATTCCAGAATTCTTTTATTTCCAATTATATTCTTTTGCTACTGATATTCAGATTGCTTATGCCACATCAATTGTTAATCGTGTACTTGGTGAGTTTATTTGATTATCAAATATGAATAGAGAAGTGACCTCTTGTTTTTCTTGCATAGTTACTTGATGAAATCACCTATAGGGTGGTTTAAGAACAGAAAGAATTCTTCAAAATATCGCAATGGTACCATGAATCAATTTGAAATTTTTGATGGCAAGTGGGAATGGATTCAAGATCAAAAGTATGAGACAGTAAATTAAATTGAAAACCAAAATCAAGTCTAATTCTTGCCCTCGTAAATCAGTAGCTTATTTTAATAAAAATCATCTTAACAGCTAGCTGGTCAATTTATGATACAGAATATCATTGTTTGTTTCAAAAACAGCTTATCCAAAATCAAAGAAAATTCGTCATCGTTACTGTGTTAAAAGAGGTCCAGCACAGGTCCATTCCCGTTTAAAGTACATTATTGAAAACATTGATCAGTTTGAGACCCGTAGGTGCTATCTTACTATGAAGCAGTAACAATGTGAACTAAAATAACAAGACTTTAGCAATGATCACAGGGGATCAAAACAGTAGCAAAGAATAAAACTCGGCTTAGATTTCAAGTTAAAGAATCAGATTCAAAACCAACAAAAATCGGAGTGGGAGCCTAGCATCATGAGCGATTCGAGGCAGTTACAAGAGGGAGTCGAACTTACCTAAACGTTACTGCCACCGTGAATCACACCGCAACTCAACCTTTGATTCCAATCCAAATCCTCGATCAAGCTCCTACTGCTGTGACCTGTCGTCCCCACTATCGCAGCCCTAAGTCGCTGGTTCTCAATCGCTTCTCTTCCTCTCGGTTGGGTTTCAACAGCCGAAGAATAGATATTAGGGCTTTTCTTTATTGGGTTACTTTAGTTGGCTTTTGGGTTTATGAGTTTGACTAGTCCAATTTGCTTAAATCTAATGGGCCAAGTGTTGTTTGTATATATTATTATTATTATTATTATTATTATTATTATTATTATTATTATTAGTATTATCTTACAAGCAGATCGGGACACCATCTTATGAGACAAAAGAAGCATCGATTTGCTATAATTCTTATGGTATACAAATGATTGATAAGTTTACATTTGAGATGCTTTCATTGCTAACACATTACTCCACAGTTCTTAAACCATAAATAAACCCAACTTCTTTTATGGTTTAAAAACAAAAACTGACAAGAATTTGCAATAAACCATGCACCAACACATTTAGTGTAAGTACTACTTCGATTTTACTCGTAACTAATCTCTGTACTTGCTTCAAATTTCACATATAGTGCACACAGCCATTCATTGATCTAGTTTCCCCTAATAAGTATACATACCGTTTGTCTGCTGCTTAATGAAACCATTCAGCATTTACTCGTAACCAATCTCTGTACTTGCTTCAAATTTCATTCAGCATTCAGCGTGTTTGATTCCTGCCTCTGAATGAAGATTGTGCTAAATGATTCAGCATAATGCTGCTGAATCATTCTACCTTAAAGTGCATTCAGAATTATTAAGCACCAAGTATTTTATCCTAATACTCCTTCTTTCGTACGTTGTCTTGTTAAACAATCATATCATATCTTATAATATAATATATCACTATTGAGGTTAAAATGATAATTTGCATAATTCGGATTGTTCATTCAGAACCTTTATCAAAACAGCATATCACATTCAGAGGCAGATATATTTAGAGCATTTGAATTATTCAGACCACGAAATCATTCGGTGCTTAATCATTCTGTTTTAACAAACAGCCCCTTAGTTAACTAACCAAGATTCACGCCACAATCTTGAGAAACATATGAGACAGTATATCAAACATAAGAAATGATATATAAAGCGAAAATTGAAAACTTGATAAACAATCGAATTGACTCACTATTTTGTCACAAAGACAACGAAAACATCAAATTTACTGACAATTGTTATCTTTAAAAATTCACATATAACGCACACAATCATTCATTAATATATTTGTCCCTAACAAGTATATTGCTTCACCATACCATGTTCGGTAAACTAACCCATTTTGGCCATAGACATTATATCAAACACATAGAGTGCATTGCAAATGGTACCATAAACCACTACAAATCAGCTCCATCTAAAAAAGCATATTTATACCCATAAACCTGATAAATCGATTGTTTATCAAGTTATCGAAAATCACAAACCTGATAAATCATCAAATTGGCACACAGCTTGTAACAAAAAGAAGCATGGAAACGAATTAGAAAGAGGGAAAACGTAGTGAAACAATAAAAAATGTAGTATGAAATTAAATTGTGATTCGACGAAGCTTGAAGGTCTGCAGAAACGTCAAAAGTCCAGTGATTTGAAGCTTCAGGGAGTCTCCGCTGATGAAAGTAGAAAGAGCGATCGATCTTCTTGAAAACCCAATGTAGTAATGTATTGGGCTCTTAATTGAACTTTCCGCCCGTGTAGTTTTATATAATGATTTTTTAAGAACTTCATCAAACTTACTACTTCCTAAGCAATTAATGAGCCACAACTTTTGTTAAAAGGAGCCGATTCGTACATAATAAAATTTGTTCATACACTATAGGTACATAATAAAATTTGTTCTGGTTTCGGTCCAAACCGGTTCACGCCCAACTACTAGTTTTTTGTTCCAACGTATCTTCTCCGGTCCACACCAGTCCAAAGCTGTATTTTTAAAATTCATATATAAATAACTCTCCCGCTTATTCCATTTTCCTTTACACAACACTTTTTTCTCTCTACTCTCTCTAGTATTATCTCTACTTTGCAATTTTTTATTTTACGTTTGATAGTTACGAATGATTCGGTTATACGTTTCTAGTATTCTCCATTGTACATGTCAAGATTTGCATCAAGTTTGAAAAATGGCCGGAGAAGGTAGTAGCACTACAAACCCAGGTCAAAGCGGTTTCGATGCAAATCTCCCATCTGAATAAGTTCCTAAAACAAATTAATTTATGAAAGATTCAGCATTCAGGGCTGAATGGTTCCATTAAACAGAAACAAACAACCCCTTAGTTTGATATAGATAGTTGAACTTAGTTTAATATAAATTTTCCGGGACGTTTTGGCTTCAAGAAATATCTCAATCGAAAGGTTCAAGCGTTCAATCATCCATAATTGAACTTTTTATATATAAAGAAATGGATAACACTAATAATGTAACCCCTACACAATTTGATGTTTTAAAATTGCGGCAAGAAAGAGAAAAAGTTGGTCTATTTAAGATCCTAACATATATAGCTAAGGACGTACTAACGTTCCAAACTAGTGACGTAGCTTCATAATGTAGCTTTTCTCTTGCATGGATGATTTTAAGCACACGAAGGTGTATGTTGACACACTAGTCAGTTTAAATGGCCGTGATGCTTAAGGGTTATTTTAATTCTATGGAAATACGTCAAAATATTTAGATCTCGAAGAAGGCTTGACTCATTTGGAGGAGCATATTTTAGACGTCGAAATGGAAAACTTGGCCGCATCAGTAACATCGAACAATAACACCAACCTGAAAATGAAGAAACCGGTGAATAATATATTGATGACACTCAAAATAGAATTTACACATGTTCATTATCCAACATCACCTCAAATGAAGTCGTCCAATATGGATATACCAACGATAGCTACAACGAATGGAATTTCACTCTCAACTTTACATTTTAGTGGTTGTATCTCAATACTTTGTGACGTCAATTATTTCGAACAATATGTAGTTTAATTTCGAAGAAGATACTAGTTATATGATAAAATAATATTTTTTTTAGTAAACGAAAAGCATGTGGGTTATGGTAATACTTTTTTTAGAAGTTAATATTTATATATTTTTTAATAATATTCTTGATTAGTTAGCTTATGGTTATATTTTTTTCTTTAATATTTCACTTAGAATATCATGTCATGTAATATAATACATGTAATGCAATACATATTAGGTGTATCATGTGGTTAAAACTTTTAAACAATTAAATTATATTAACTTAATATTAACATGTAGAGACTTAGTTTGTCATTGTAGGGGCTATTAATGTAATGTAGTACATATTAGGTGTATCATGTGGTTAAAATGAACATGTAAGTATTTATTTTCAGTTACTTATGTGTGTGTATAAGTTCACATATGCAAATTTTTTGTTTACTTATATATATCCATTGCTCAAGATGAACAAATGTGTGTGTGTGTGTGTATATATATATATATCAATCTTGATGAGCGATATTTTGTGATTATGTTGTATTTAGTTTTACAATCTTGATGTGTTGAACTATACTACTGAGTTTGTAGTCATTTATAGATTTTGTTGATGGTTATGTTAACTGGAAAGTTGAATAAATATTATACGTGAATTTTAAATTACACAATAACAAATGTTAATTGTAGTCATTTATAGATATGTTGAACTATACTACTGAGTTTGTAGTGTTTATGCTATCGAAATTTTATATTATAAATAATACGTTATTAATGATAACAACTTCAACTTTTATAATTACACAACAACAAATGGAGCAACTTCGACAAAGTCAAGCTAGGAGTTCAAATCCCATGATAGACGAACAAATACTTTCACAAGTTTTAGGTGAATGTCGTGGGCATACTCGTGGACGGGGCAGAAAGTTACCCGCTGTTGTATCTATTCCAAGCTACCAACCACTCAAAGAAAGGGTATACACACAAAGAGAAATAGATGAAATGATGCGGAATCGTGACGCTACAAACAATGCATATTTTGGAATATTATTTGATTCACTAAAACGAGCGAATTTTGATATTCCCGACTTTCACCTGGGTGCTTCTCCTACGAACATAACCGAAGACGATGATGATATGGATGAGGAAGACTCAGATGTTGATGGTTATTAGTTATATATTTTGGAATATAATTTGATGCATTAAACTAGTTTGTAAAAAATATATTATTATTTTGTGTTAAACTATGTTGGTGCAAGTAGTTTAATCGTAAATAATTTGTATCCAAACAGTTTTAGATTTTAAATTTGCTACAATAATCAGGTAAATATAATAAAAAGATAAAAATGTAAAAAATAGAAAAAACTAAACGACAACAAAGTCGTCGCTAAAAACTGATTTCAAAAAATGTATTAATTAATTAAAAAAAGTTCTTCGCGACGACAAAAGTCGTTGCTAAAAGTTTTCGCGACGACAAATGCCATGGCAAAAACCTATTTTATTTTAAATTTAAATTAAAAAAAAAAGCTTTTCGCGAAGTCGTCGTTGAAAGGTGGCCAACTTTCGGCAATGACTTACCCACACTAAAAAGTTTTACAAACGGGCTTTCCGCAATGACTCTTAGCGATGACATGTTGTCGCCAACTTTAGCGACGGCATCTTGGCTTTTCGCAACTTCTCGTTGCTGAAAACTCTTGTAGTGAAGATAGGTTATCATGCTATTGATCATGATCATTGTTGATTAGCTAGTGTTACAATGGAAGTCCCATGTGACTTGCTTATGTGCTTTATAAATTGGTAAGTATGTCATATTGTCACGAAAATGTAACGTGATAGAAAGTTGAAAGTGGTAATAGTTATTATATCATTATGGATTAAAAGATGTACATATTTTGTCAAATGATTGTCAATGTTATAATAGACCTATTGATAATTCTGGTAGTGGGGTGTATGATTGTAGGTATATATGTATTATATACTATCATTAACTTAAGAGTTCTTTTTCATCTCATTTCAAGATATGTTTAATATGGAGTGTGATTTATATGTCTATTCAATCTAGTAATATTAAGTTTTAACTATTGTTTTCAATATTTATTTAATAACAAATTATTTTAATTATAAATGTATCTTAATCTAAATTTTTTGAAAATAAATATGAAGTAGCTACATGTATAGCTTTTTTTCTGTGACAAAATAGCACATAATATACAAATGAAAGATGACTTCAAAAATATTTTCATCCTTACGTAAAACATGAAATATTGAAAACCATTTCTACTAAAGTTTAGTTTATGAAAAAGTATTCAACTTTAAAACATATCTTAATTTTAATATATTAGATTTTTCAAAGTTATCTTTCAATATATGCACTTACCGATAGAGCACGTAATAGGTAATTTTTTTATTTTTTATTTATTTATTGATTCCACACCGGTAAACATTTTCTAGATCATAGTTATATATCTTAAAAAATATCAAAAGGATGAAGAACTAGACCATTCATGTCAAACCCTAATGATCATATCGAACCACTCATGAATCTGGTCACAAGTCGGGGTTCATCGCAGGTCACGAGTCTAGATTCTTCGTACATATGAACAATTGAACAAAGTCACATATCTGTCATTATGATTGATAAACTAAAATAATAGGGATTAAATCGGTTGAAGCAAAATATGATGATGAGATTCACCACCATAATCAGAAACTTAAATCACACAATTAATTATAAACACTCATTCAGAAATCGAACACAAACCCAAAACAGATCACGTTTCATCCAAGAAGAAATCATTCCGAAATTGAAACATAAACCAAAAACTCTAAATCGATACAATTACCAAGAACAGACCATGTTTACATAAATCGAAACATGTTCGAAGTAGTGAAATCCTAAAATTGTTGAACAAGAATTGCATCTACAGATCCTATCTAACAAGATGTAAAGGAATCTGTTAGAACCTAGAGGGGGGTACGTGAATAGGTTATATGCTCACTTTTTGAAGTTTTTAACAATATTTGCAAGTAATTAAAGAGTTTAAGAAAGAAAGATATCACCAATGTAAGTAGCTAGGACACAATGATTTATAGTGGTTCAAGCAAGGGTTAACAACCTTGCTC
>JAUEJL010074219.1:0-16160 GCA_032274825.1 Drosophyllum lusitanicum | reverse complement strand
ATTCATAGTCCTAAAAGACTAATTTTAGCCTTTGGATCAATGACATCAATGGTCCAGATTGCATTTTAAAATTTTGGACGGAGTGGTATTTTCGTAATTTACATGTAATGCTTTTACAAATCACATGTGATTGGATACTAAATCACTTGTGATTGAATATTAAAATTTTAGGACTATGTTTTTTACATGGTCTTCATTGAACAACACTCACGATTAGATATATCATTTAAAGGCATACATGGAGTTTTTTCATTATTTGCAATTGACACTGCTAAGTTCTGAAAATGATTGTCGTCTTTGTTCTGATGAACCGTGTTTTCTTGTTTTTTTCTCTAAGACTATCCCATTGAAGTTCTTTTTTGAGCCGATGAAGATTGTTTTTGTTTTTCATAATTGAAAAGTAAACAATAAATAAGATGAGTTTCAAACAACTAATTCAAAGATATTTAAGAAAATAAATGGACATGATTAGTGAAAACTATTCTAAAAATAAGATGATAACATCATAATATTATTCTTTTAGTATATCTTAAGGATAAAAGACTAACTTCAATAAAATTAATTATACAATCTTAGCCATTGTTTTAAATAAAAAATTAATTACCAAAAAAAATCTATTTTGATACAAATTAAAGTCCAATTTTAACTTTTTTGATCAATAATCCTAAAACATTTTAGTCAATATTTAAAAATTACAAAATCTATCTTAATTTAATACTATCCATAAAAAATTATAATTACATGCAATTAAAATTAATGAAAACAAAGATTTTATTTAACATCATCCATAACTATTTTTCAAACTTACGTGCATTAATTTAATATTATCTATAATTTTTTTAAATGACATTATTGAAACTTTAATTTACTTATCTCTAACTATTTAATATTTATAACTTTAAAGGCATTTAAGAAAATAAATAGATATAATTGAAATAAATATTTTTAAAAATAGGATGATAACATCGTAACTCTATTAATTTAATATAAATTAAATATTAAAGATAAAGATTAAAGAATTAAAAATTAAAGATAAAGATTAAAAAATAAAAAAATTATACATAAAGATTAAAATATATAAAATATCTGGGATTATCGGGTCGGAAGTCGGGTGAATATCAATGTCACAGACTCACAGGTCCTGATTCAATAACAAAAATCTCAACAAGGATGAGCACATCACTATTCATTATTCAATTCCTTTTTGTAGAATTCGCATTGCATTGCATCCGATTGGATCAGACCCATAACAAATCAATCGTACCAAAAAGATTCCATCGTCATGCGATTACACAAAGTCTATCACCGCTTCTCTCTCTGTTCTCTCACTTCACCCCCTTTTCTTCTTCCTCCATCTTCAACCCTCTTCTCCTCTTATTCTCCCCCTTTTCTACGCTGTCGAATTTCATCATCATCATCAACAACCCCAAATCCTTCCCCTAACCCTTTTCTTCCATCCATGGCTACCTCAAGATTACACAATCTTGTCCCTCTTGCCGCAATCGCCTCCGAAGACGTTGCTGCTCCTAACGGCTCTTTTTCCAACCCAACGGCTACGCTTGAAGACGATGGTACTTCCTATAACTCTGATTTCTTGAATCGTTTGTATTCCTGTTAATTGATTGTTATTGGAGTTCTGTTAAGAACACCGACTGTTAAATCGAATAACGGGTGATAATTAATAATAATTTGGTTAGAGGACCCGAAATTGGTATCCGTATTTGAGTAGCGAGTCTGCAAATTGCTGTAATAAAAGATTACAAAGAAGTAAACAACTTTTTGGGATTTTGGGAGAATTTTGATTTGGTGCTAAGCTAGTTTCTAGACCAAATTATACATCTGTGTTGCACGTGCTTTGAGCATCTACTTTGGTAATTGATTGTTGAGTTCATTTATGACTTTATTTTAACATGCATATGTGGCTATATCTCTCTAGAGCCCGAATATATTCACAGTCGAAAATGTTGAGTTTGTAATGCATTAACAGTTTCTTTCTCCGTTTGAATGTGGTGTGATCAGAATTAAACAGCGGATATCGTCTTCCTCCACCTGAGATAAGAGATATTGTTGACGCACAACCACTTCCAGCTTTATCATTTTCTCCACAGCGGGATAAAATTTTATTCCTAAAACGAAGATCTTTACCTCCATTGTCAGAGTTGGCAAAACCAGAGGAAAAGCTTGCAGGCATTCGTATTGATGGGAAATCTAATACACGTAGTAGGATGTGAGTCACGAGGATGCGTAATCTTGGCTTCTTTAGTACAATTCACTTTTTATATGTGCTTTATGTGATTTCAGATTAATAAAATTTGCCGTTTATTTATAGGTCATTCTATACTGGTATTGGGATCCATGATTTAAAGGATGATGGTACGTTAGGCCCAGAAAAATTGATACATGGCTTTCCAGATGGATCTAAAATCAATTTTGTTAACTGGTAACCTCCTTCATCTTTGATCCTTTCTTTTATTAATCTATGCTACGTCGCTGTGCCAATTTCCTGCTGTTTTCAAATTAATTTTTATTTTTATTTCTTAACAAGGTCAACAGATGGCAAACATCTAGCCTTCAGCATTCGGCAAGACCAGGTAATGGCAAAAATAAGACTAACATTGAACCCGTACAAAAGAAAATGTGTTAAGAGGGTTATCTACAATTTTTTGTGCAAAAACAAATTGTTGCTTGATAACACTAACCATCAGAAGAATTGAATGGAACAGGAGGATGATGGTGGCAGTAAACTTAGAGTATGGGTTGCAGATGTGGAAACAGGAAAAGCTAGGCCCTTGTTTCAGTCGCCAGATGTGTTTCTTAACGCAGTATTCGACAAGTATGACTATTTTTTTTAATTGGTGGCACAAGGGGGGTCTAGCGGGTTAGGTGATGCCATGATGGGTCAAAACAGATCAAATTGCGTTGTGTGGGGCTGAGATGAGCTGATCCATGAACAATTTATTTACCCTTGTTTCAGTCAACCCCTATGACTCATTTGAGTTTTGACCTATCTGACCCATTGCTATAATCCTATTTAGTAAAGTCTTTTAGATTAAGCCATTTTACCCATGAGAGATAAAACATGACCCAAATAATATGACTCTTATGTAAATGGGTTGAAATTGCCACCTCTTATTTGTTAGTTTGAAACCAAACAATATAGAATCACTTCCAGGTTGTTTGGTTATTAATACATCGTTTCTTTTGACTTCCAGTTATGTGTGGGTTGATAACTCGACTCTCTTGGTTTGTACGATCCCGGCGTCTCGAGGAAACCCTCCAAAGAAACCATTAGTCCCCTCAGGCCCCAAAATCCAATCAAATGAGCAAAAAAGCATTGTTCAAGCTCGAACCTATCAAGATTTGCTTAAAGATGAATATGATGAAGATTTATTTGAGTATTTTGCGACCTCACAACTTGTTCTGGTGTCTTTAGATGGGACTGTGAAATTATTTGGCGAGCCATCTCTATATACATCACTAGATCCATCTCCTGATCAGAAATATATTTTACTTAGTTCAATTCATAGGCCATTCTCTTTTAACGTGCCATGTGGAAGATTTCCTAAGAAGGTTGATTTGTGGTCGGCTGATGGGAAGTTTTTGAGGACACTTTGTGATTTGCCCGTTGCTGAGGATATTCCAATTGCTTTTAATAGCGTCCGAAAAGGCATGCGTTCCTTAAACTGGAGGGCAGATAAACCTTCGGAACTCTACTGGTATCTATACTCCCTGCTATAAATTATATCATGTGGTTTACAGAGTTGCTCAAGATTTTTTGTTTTGTTTAGATGATTTGCGAGGAGTTCATTTGTCATGATGACAGTTGACAAGGCAAATCTGCGCGGTAGAAAGATGTTCTATCACTGTCCAGGTGGCATTTAGCCATTTAGGCACCTAGGACATTTATTATACGCCATGGAGATGAAACTGGTTGATTTAAGCAATTATGCGATATGGAATAATCATAATCATATAATCAACTGTAATAAAAATGATTACCGAAAGTGTTTGGGTGAGCTCCCGCCTGGTGTTTGAAATTGTAACAATAATAATAAGCTGTTTCAATGTTTGGCAAATTACGATTATTCAAGGTCTTAAGAGGTCAAATGACCCCTAAATAATTAGATAGTTCGAATCAGATTTATTGCAGACTTGCAGCTGCTCCAAAAAATAATTACTTGACTTGAATTAAAAACATATAATCAGAATCAGTTTCATTATTCCGAAACCCTAGAAACTGATTTTCTTCGACTCAAGTGCAATAATCAATTGATCACTATTAATATGCAATAGCAAACACCTGCTAATTGTGTTATTTTCTGCTTAACTGGTATAAATGAATGTTCTTAGAGAGTACTTTTTGGTTAAAGGGTGGAGACTCAAGATGGTGGTGATGCCAAAGTAGAGGTTTCTCCTCGGGACATAGTCTACACACAAGCTGCTGATGCCCCTGAAAGTGAAGAACCAAATATCTTTTTTAAGCTTGATCTTCGCTATGGGTAAGCAGTATAATGATTAAATCACATACCGAGACTCGAAAATATTGCTAGGAATAAGTTAATTAGCTGGTTACATGTGTAAAACATATCTCTGATTCGATGTTTCAAATGTTTGCAGAGGAATTAGCTGGTGTGATGATTCACTTGCACTAGTTTATGAATCTTGGTACAAAACACGACGTGTAAGAACCTGGTTGATCGCCCCTGGATCCCACGAGACTCCACGTTTATTATTTGATAGATCTTCTGAAGATGTATACTCTGACCCTGGTTCTCCCATGTTAAGGAGAACCCCAGCTGGAACTTATATTATTGCCAGATTTAAGAAGGAAGACAAAGAAGGCACATATTTATTACTAAATGGAAGTGGTGCTACCCCAGAAGGAAACATTCCTTTCCTAGATCTCTTTGACATGTAAGCATATTATTATGGCTCAAAATTGGCACTTGTAGATTATACATCTATATATATTTATCATGTTTTATTGCGTTGCCTTTCCTTTGGTAAATAGATTTAAATTCATGTCCCACATTTTATTTCAGAGGTACGGGAGATAAAGAAAGAATATGGCAGAGTGACAAGGAGAAGTATTATGAGAGTGTTGTGGCTTTAATGTCTGACCAAAGTGCAGGAGACTTGCATGTGAATGAGTTAAAAGTGTTGACTTCCAAAGAGTCAAAGACGGAAAACACACAATACTATATACAGCAATGGCCAGATAGGAAAGCATGTCAAATCACAAGCTTCCCGCATCCGTACCCTCAATTGGCATCATTACAGAAGGAAATGGTGCGTTACCAAAGACGGGATGGTGTTCAACTCACTGCAACTTTATACCTGCCACCTGGCTATGATCCCTCACGAGATGGCCCACTACCTTGTTTGGTTTGGTCTTATCCTGGAGAGTTTAAAAATAAAGAAGCAGCTGGCCAAGTTCGTGGTTCTCCTAACGAGTTTGCAGGTATAGGTCCAACATCACCGCTGCTTTGGTTGGCGAGGAGGTAAGCTTCGATTGGATTATTTTTTCATCAAACAAAAGTATCTCTTTTTTCTTTTAGTCATTACTTGGTTAGCATTTGATATTGATGGAATCAAAGAAGGAATGTGATGGGTATGAAAAAGAAATTGTTCTGTCTTGACCGAAGGAAGGGACCATTCTTGAAGGAAAGTGATTCCTTCCATTCAGCGGATTTTCATTCCCATGGGCAAGCAGTCTTCTTTTTCCACTTCATCATGGAAGGGAATGAATAGTGTAACTCAGTGTTATTGTGTAATCTTCAAGAACATAAATCCTTAAAGAATAAAAAAAAAAGGAAAGCTTTACATGATTTCTTTATTGTCTAAAAATAAGTAGAAGTTGTACATCTTCATTATAATCTTATTTGGGGTTAATTTGTATATTACAAAATCCAATAGATTCTATTTAATAATGAATAAAGTAGATATTGTTTTTTCGTTAGTATTTGACCATTTCATGATTCCGGTAAGTTTTGCAGATTTGCGATATTATCTGGGCCAACAATTCCCATCATTGGTGAGGGCAAGGAAGAAGCAAATGATAGGTAAATATTTTATTGATGATGATGTAACCTTTTGTAAGCTATATATGACTGTTTCTCACTATTATTTGTAAATTTATTGTGGTGAGCAGCTATGTTGAGCAACTTGTTGCGAGTGCAGAGGCTGCAGTGGAGGAAGTCATTCGTCGCGGGGTAAACTCTTTTCTTCTGACCTTATTAGACTTGGGATAGAGGTGGCGATTTCAACCCATTCACCTATAAATGGATTAAATTGGATTATCAGATTATGTTTGATCTCAAACAAAAAAATTAACTAAAAAGGAAACATGTTAAACAGATTGAAAATCACTTTTTTGTAATACCTTCTAAGTCGCTTTCTTTTTCGAAACTTTACATTATTATTGTATTAATAAGAATTTTGTGATCATTAATGTAGTCATAAATTCTTTTATAAGAAAAAGTGGTTTTGGACCAACCCACATGTTTCTGTGTGCACTAAAATTACCCGATTTGATGTGTTTGATCTAATTCCTGCTATTTGTGTAGGTGGCTCATCCAGACAAAATTGCTATTGGGGGACATTCTTATGGGGCGTTCATGACTGCAAATCTCTTGGCACATGCCCCTCATCTTTTTTCTTGTGGAATTGCTCGCTCAGGAGCTTATAATAGAACACTTACACCTTTTGGGTTCCAGGTAAGATTTTCTTTTTCAGACACAACTAGCTAGAAGCAAACCTAATCAATGCCTGTATATTAATTATGTATTTATGGATGTTTACTAGAATGAGGACAGAACGCTCTGGGAAGCCACTGATACTTACATTAAGATGAGTCCTTTCATGGCTGCCAATAAGATTAAGAAACCCATTTTGCTTATCCATGGAGAAGAAGACAATAACTCAGGGACGTTAACAATGCAGGTGAGATCTAGCATCATTTTCCTTCCAATTTTGTCTGCAAAGTGAAAATGGGTTATTTTTATCATCTTTAATCTCTAACAAGTAAGATTAGTGAAATAGGAAATGGGTCAAAGTCACAGAAAGTGTATTCACAATGCTCCTGGCTTGTTAAATCCTTAATTTATAATTTAATGATAAATACTAAAATAATATAAGTTTTCTTTGTAGTATTTTACACACTAATTGCTTATTAAAAATTTAAACATTCTCGACAAAAAGTGTATGGGTTAATCCAGCACAGACTGTTACATGTACAAAGGACCACCCATTTGACCCATTACACAACCCACCCGTTTTCCATCTTTACGCATGACCGTTCTGAATCTATTTCTCTACATTTGAGCTATGCTCTATAAGTTTCTACAGGTGCAGTATTCATTGTGATGCATTTGATTTTGGATTATTATTATTATTATTATTGTTATTTCTGTTATTATTATTACTGTTATTATTATTACTACTACTACTACTACTACTGCAGTCGGATCGTTTCTTTAATGCTTTAAAAGGCCATGGAGCCCTCTCTCGCCTAGTCATTCTACCATTTGAGAGCCATGGTTATTCATCACGGGAGAGCATAATGCATGTCCTTTGGGAGACAGATAGATGGCTAGAGAAATTTTGTGTTTCAAACACTTCTGAGGCGAAGACAGAGAATGTTGTGTCAATAGATGATGAAAGCAAAGGAACCCCAGGCTCTGAGAATAAACCCGTTGCCTCTGGTGGTGGTGCAGTTGCTGAGCTTGAAGACATTGGAGTTGATGGTCTTCATTTTAATACAAGATCATCACTTTGGTAAATTCTGCTTTTACCATTTATGCTCAAGATAAAATATGCCAGCCTTAATAATTCGATCCTTTTGTGTGTACTAGAGGTGGCTATATCAATCCAATTACCTAAAATTCGGTTGATTTGGCCATTTGGGATACATGTCATCTCCAGCATTCCAAATTAGTAACAATTTCAACCTTGACTAAGCATGAAAATGGATGGGTTGAAAGTTGCCCAAAGTGTATTCAAATGCTTATCAACGCCTTAAATCACTTCCTTAGAAAGAATTTAATGTTATTATTTAAAGGGTTATCGACATAACTTAGTAATATAATTATTCTAGTGTTTTATGTTATTGCTTGTACTTCTTTTGTGCTTTTTAGTCCTTCAAGTTGTAAATTCTGTACCAATTTAGTCATTTGGTTACCAGGTAACTTGTTAAACTAGTAACATCGCTGATTTGGCAATTCAAGAGTATCTAATAGAAACATTGCTGACATGACATAAAATAAAAAATTAGAAATGCTTGACTGCATCAATTTTTTTTGCCTAACTGTACACATAGACTGCCAAGTCAGCTATGTTTTTTTATTTCTGTTGCCACTTCAACAAAGTTTTTTTTAGCGATACATGTGGACGGTCAAATCTTCGAGGAAGCCGGTTTAACAGGTTACCAAGTGACAAAGTTGACACGCTTTTATATATACCTGAATACACCCAGCCCATTCATTTTCACACCTCTAAGGCTCGTATGGGGAAGTGTAGGGCGGCAGGATAAATGTGTCTGGCTGTATGCCTTCTTGGTTTAGGCGTATATTATGTTATTTAAAATAATATTCGAGTATCGACGTATTTCAGATCTCTCTGGTGCGGTCACAGTTGGTTGATTGCTATTTAAAGAAACTTGTTGTCTCGACCTACACCTGTGCCATGCCATGGCTCGGCTCTTGAGAAAACAAGTTTGCTGATGTTGTACAAGGTAAAGATAAAGGGAAGGCTGCTGTATTATCCCACCTATAGTCTTGAAAAAAACAAACAAACAAACTTGAACACAAATTAGATACAGATTCTGTGTTATAATCTTGTGACATGAAATTGTCAAGACGTGATTCTTTTTGGAGTAAGCGAATTCATTTGGCAATATCTATTCAAATTACTAAGCTAATTTGCTATTTCATGGATGTGTTTCTTCATGATTCTTGAAAAATGTTAACCTGAACTTGGTTATGTTTGACCACTTAAATTATGTCGATGAGTTATTTATCTACGCAATGATCAAACAACTGTTGCGTATTACTCCTAGCTATATGCGTACTAAATTTGTCATTTGATTATATTTGGTTGAAATGGTTTGTTGAACCAACTAGACTTGAATATTAGGAGCATGGCCCAGAGTAAAATTGCAATTGGACAAGTTGATGTCATAGGCGTTAGGTTCAAATTTCAAAGTCATACGTGACGGATGTTTATTCCTAAGGGGTTAAAGGGGATGGACGTAATAGATATTAAGCAAGAGAGATGATATATCCTCCTACTTCATTCTCCTACTTACAAGATCAATACAAGTGTCAAAATCAATGAATGAGGTTAGGAAAGAGAATTAGTGGACTCAACATGTCATCTTGTGGTGAGTAGGAGGATGAAGTAGGAGGAAAAAGTAGGAGGATATATCATTCAGGTTCCCTGACCCAGCTTTCACATTAGCGTCATATCTCATTCCCTTCTCAATTCGAAAGTGTATATCCAATCCCAAAAAACTTTGATTATTGCATATATATATATACTTATGAACTTTGAAATTATATGTATATCCTTATAAAACCTAAAAACTCTCATGTATATCTAATCTACTTTTTATTTTCATTATCCAATTTTAAAATTTAAAAACTATCTTTAAATTACTATATCTTTATTTAAGAACTAATAACATGTGGTATTACAAATTTACCATTGCCCTAAATTCAAATTAGAGGAAAGAAACCAAGATTAAACACCTGTTGGATCAAGAAAAAACCCATGATCAACCATTGATGGATCATACGTTCTTGCTCCTCTAGATTGAAGAAAACCCCACGATTTCACCATTGGAGATGCAAATTCCATGAACAGGGGATCAATTGAACTTGGGTATGTCGCCTCTCCTTGATCGGTTAAGACCTCAAAGCCATCATCTTCACTCCACGATTTCAAGCAATTGTTAACCAACGAATAGGGGGTTTCGTGTAGGTGAGACCATAATATGGGGAACCCTTGCAAGGGAGGCGGCGACAGTGATGAAATACAAAGGGTTCGGTTCACAAAAGGCGGTGGAATTTGTGATAAAAGAGGGGCTGCATGAAGGACAAGCCGGGCTAATAGCTGTGTCTAAAACGGTGAGGTGACTTGTGGATTCAACTGTGTAAGCATGATTAGAGATGCACCACTGAAGATGGGTTCATGGAAGTTGGTATCTGGGAATTAACTTACTATCTCTTAA
Source organism: Drosophyllum lusitanicum (assembly GCA_032274825.1). Taxonomy (NCBI): domain Eukaryota; kingdom Viridiplantae; phylum Streptophyta; class Magnoliopsida; order Caryophyllales; family Drosophyllaceae; genus Drosophyllum; species Drosophyllum lusitanicum. The sequence goes on along the minus strand of JAUEJL010074219.1, from coordinate 5,932 downwards.
TAAGTGCAGGTTCTCTAGCTTGTTTCATTCTAGTTAGTTTCTTCTTTTGTATCTTTGTTCAAAAGTAGCCAATCAATGTTGGTCCTTTTCCTCTACAGTCTAATATATGGTAGAGAAAACCAATCGATTATTGGAGAGAACAAAACCCACTCATATGAGGAACAATCAATCGGTTATTGGAGAAAACCAATCGTGATTATGGTGGGTTTCAAGGTCAATCGTGCTTTTGCAGTGACGAACCAAGCTTTAATTGATTATACAGAATAGGAGAATTGAAGAAGATGTCATGAAATGGTAGTGATGAGCAGCTGGCTTCCAATTCAAAGTGATTATGGCGATTGTAGCTAAGGACAATTTGTAATACTACATGTTATTAGTTTTTAGTTAAAAGATAAACTAATTTAAAGATATTTTTAAATTGGTTAATTATAAATTGGATATATATACAAGAGTTTCTAGGTTTTATAAGGATATACATATAATTTCAAAGTTTATAATGATATATATGTAATAATCAAAGTTTTCAAAGGTGAAATTGACTCTTTATTTTGTTATATATATTAAGAGAGAGAAAGAGGAAGAGAGAGGATAAGGTAGTTCAGGTTAACCAACCCGAATGGAGGAAAGATCATGCAAACTCAAAACATGTGTACAGGTGTTCCCTTCCAACTCGATGAACCCAAAGTGCTACCCTAGCCCTTCAAGTTGTGTTATACGGAGGGTCTTAGTGAATTACACTATAGCTCTTTTTTAACTTTATATTCAAATTTCATATATACTTCCTTAAGTTTCAAAGTTATGTTGATAGTCTTCTAAAGCTAGTTTTTTTGGTACCATATGTCCTTTGTAGTAACATGTCATTTAAAGGCACCAATGACCCTTGTGTAAGTTGCATGCCAGGGTATATTTGTCATTTTCTTTAGTTTTAACAGGTTAGTCGTCTCTCGCTCCTTTTTAACATGTTTATACACTTTAGTTTCATATCTCTCTAGTTCCCGCTTACGCCAATCACTCTAAAACTCGCAACATTACTGAATTTACAAATTCCTAAATTCTTAATGAAGTCACACCATGAATTCAAAGATTAAGAAGGATAATAATGTAATATCTTAAAAACAAAAAGCCATAATGTGGATGTCTTGCAGATCAAAACAAAACAAATCTAGATGGGTTTTAAAATATAAACAAGCCCTTAATACCCTTGATTTTTGTAACAGACGCAGAGTTTTTAAAAATTCTCGAAGGTTAGACTTTAAAATCTCTAGAGATGAAAATGAAGATCAAATTAGAACACACACATTGTGTGCTAAAAGGGAGAGATGACTAAACTGAAGAAAGAAGAGAAAAAAATGGAAATGATATATATAGTTTACGTAGAGGACTTATATTGTAATAGAAGTCAACTTTAATTTACTATAACACAACTTGAAGCTTAAAGAAGTGTGTATGAAATGTATGTAAATTAAGTTAAAGGACCAATAGCGTAATTTACTTTATAGATATTTATTTCTAGGAGACGTGATGAACAATTAACTTTGATATGATACCAGAGCCCTAAGCGACTTATCTCTCTCATGTTTTCTTCAACGGCGGCTAGGGCCTCCTACCACTACCTCTATTGAATAAACCCCTGCCATCATCAATATCATTAAAGCTAGTGTCGTGAAATATCGAAGCTACTGTTGTTAACCTTGTGCTCTTGCTGCCGTCAACATTAAAGTTTCTGTCGTCAATATCAATAAAGTTAAGCTAATAAGTTCCTGAGGAACAATTAACTGTGTTAAATGGAAGTAAATTGACATACATGTATCATACATGGTCTAACCTTAGTGTATAATTATAGTATTAGGTAAGAGTTTCTTGTAATAAACTTCGATTAAATTGTATATGGTCAAACTAGGGGTGTAAATGTGTAATCGAGCCGAGCCGACACAGTGTCAAGCTCGAGCTCGACTCGGTTCCAAAGCTTGAGACTCAAAACTCGACTCGAGCTCGACCGAGCTTTAATTTTCAAGTTCGAGCTCGACTCGAGTAAGTAATTGACACTCTCGAGCTCGACTCGGCTGAAATTTAATCTAATAAAATATTGCAATAAAAAAAGTTAAAATACATTCCGGAATTCAAATTTCACATTTTCGAACAACAAAGCAGCTAGCTACTAAGGGTATAAAGGTAAATGGTGTATATGTAAAAGGGTGAAATGGTAATTTAGTATAAGCTCGATTAGGATAGCGAGCTTGACGAGTTGAGTATTTCAGAACTCGAACTCGGCTCAAAACCTTACTCGAGTAGCTCGAGCTCAACTCAGTTCACCTCGAATCGATTTCGATTATTTTTCGAGTCGGTCTCGAGCTGTCTCGGCTCGATTACACCCCTAGCTCAAACCACCAAATTGTAATTGTGATATACGTATGAACCAATACAAGGCGATGAAGGACCTCCAATTTTTTACATTCGATGTTGTTAATTTATTTTTTTATTTTTATTTGTTTATTGTATTTATTTAAATGTAAAATTAACAATTTGGGTGAAGTCTAGAATTTGGGTGACGTTGCATAGGAAGTAGCCATTAATAATTTTAATTCGTTTTTGTAGTTATGAATCCGATGAAAATACGGATTTGGTTAGTCAAATATTGTATGAATGAAAGGCTAGATCATAAAATATTATTTAACAGGAGAATGCTAACCACAGCCGGCTATGAATAAAAATAAAAAAGGTAATTTTTGTTTTTGAAAATGATCATCACAACTTGTATCATTATAATTAACTTTCTATAATTTGCTTAGTTACTTTTTAACTAGTTTTTAACTTTTCACACATGAAATAAGATTGCCATTTTAAAAACTAAAAATAACATTGATTTTATTTTTATCCTCAGCCTAAGCGTTGTGGTTAGCATTTCTAATATTCATTCCAAAGTTCAAACAAAATTTTCTTTAAATTTATTCATTCGTTTGAGATATTGAGAAATTTGCTTTTGTAAATGAACACTTATTTTATCTTACTTTAAATATTATTTAATTCCTAAACTTCTTATCTAAAGATGATTTAACCCTTAAACTTTTTTAATAAATGTTATAATTGCTAAACTTTTTCTAATATTTAATTAAACACATATCTTATGTAATCTAATTGTTTTTAACCCTAACCTAATCCTATATTACTTGTTACCGGCTAAACCCGTTACCATTCCTTCATGTTGACTAAGAAACGCATCACAACAGAAAAATCGTTCCTTTTGGCCACTAAGAAACACATTGCGATTCAACATAGAACCATTGTGACATCATTCCAACGATTTGTGATTCTAACAAACGCGATTTAGCAGAGAAACACATTGAGTGGTCTGATTTTGATTCCAGCAAATGCGATTCTTGCGACTTGTAATTCCAGCAAACGTGATTGAAACTCTAATTGAAATTGATTAGGTCAATTTTGTTGATAGAAGCAAAAGCCATTGATTGGGTCGTATATGTAAGTAATGTCTTCTTCTTTATTAAAGTAATGGCTTGATTCTTTGATTAGTCTATTGTTCCTTCAAAACCCTAGATTTTGTTATTTTTTATTGAAGGTGTTTACTTGTTTTTAGGTGATTATTCCTTCTGGTTGATCTAGTTGAGTCCATAGTAAGTAATGGTGGATATGCATACACGAGAAATAGACAAAGAATTGTGAGAAGGATGTCAACCATCAATCTGTCATGAAATCAAGAAAAAGGAACGGAAAAAGGGGTCAAGAGCATGATAAGACCGAGAATTTGAAAGATAAAGACTTTCTGCAGATGTAGGCTTATCAATCAGAAAGCAATATGGGGACATCCTACTCAATTTGTTGTAAGAATATAGATCAAATTTTCATTATAGATAGAGTTGTTTCATGATAGCTGAGTTGAAATGATAAACTAGAAAGTGTGTTGAAAATGTATGTTTTGCTTTGGTGTTGCAATAGAGTACAAAATTAGTGTTAAAAAGAAAAGAAACAAAATTGACCCATTGTTCACTAGAACTGTAGTAACAAAGTAAATGGGAATATCAAGAACTATGAAGACTTACCGGCTCTAGAATTTGCTTAATTGCTTAAAAGTAATTTCATTTTGTTGAAGAAAGAAACTATTATGTAGTAACAAAGTAATTTCATAATGAAATTATTATGCCTAAAAGTTGAATCTTGATTTTGGGGTTTTGCTTAATTGCTTAAAATTATTATTACCTGTTTTGTAAGTGCTATTGAGTTCGATTCTCAAGACTTAAATAATCTACTTGAAGAATATCTATACTTCTTTTGGTCAACTAAACACTTGTATTGAATGCAACTGAAGAAGTGTCATAATAATTCTGAATTTGAGATTAGTTTAAAAGGAAGAACTCTATCAAAAATTGGATGTGGGTTTTGGTATAAATTTTGGATTTATGCTACTTTCTTATCAAACAAAACCTTGTTGCTAGCTTGCTGCTGCTTTTTGTATATATATTTGTTCGTCAAGAAACCTACATGTGGATGTATGCATGTTGGGCTTACCGCATCCGTCCTACAAATGGGGTGTGGGTTGGTGTGGGATGAGAGCATCGTCATTCCCCCCCCCCCCCCACATGGGTTGGAAAATCATGGGTTCACCATCACGCCGGTTTCATTTTTTTGTTACTTTTTTCCTCTCTCTCTCTCTCCTAAACTTATTTATTTTGTAAAATAAAAAAAATATTGTGTCGGATAGATGTGGAGCTTTGTAGGAAAGAATGAGATGCTAGGAAAAAAATGATACGATGTTAATGTAATAATGAGAAAATGTAGGATGTACGCTAATAGTCTTTAGAGAGGTTTAATCACTAATGTATGTATGTTTTTTTATTGTTCTTTCTCATGACTATTTTTAAGGATTGAAAAAAGTTAAGTATTTACGTTAGAGTAAAAAAAGTTTAAGGATTTAACTATTTAAAGATTGAAGTTTAGGTGTTAAACTATTTATGAAATAAGTTTATGTATTAAACTGTTTTTAAAAAGTTTAATAACAGATCAGCTAAAACAATTATATCTTACAAGTTTAGGGATTAAAATATTACTGTTAGAGATTAAATTATTTTTTAATTAAAAGTTTAAAGGATAAAATATTAAATGCGATTATTTTTATTTTTTTGGTTAGAAAAAAAAAAGACTCTAAAAGAGTAATAAGACCTCAAAAGTCAAAACACAACTTGGGCTTAGTTCAGCGACAAGACACCACTAAAAACAACGACAAGGACAGAAACTGAATAAATTAATAATATCTAGACCTTCATCGTTACTTCCTATGTCCGATATAACTTAATTTAAAAAATTAATAAAGTGATGTATTTTTATGATTTCTAGTTGAGAGGTGAATATTTTTATGCTATTTTCTTCTACTTATTTTTTTATTTATAAGATAAATATAAATATTAAAATTAATGATCAAGAAGGTAAGAAAAAAGAATTAATTGATACCACATCATTCTGTGATGAATTGGAGGATGTATAAGAAGAAATAGTAAGAATAACTACCATCAGATTATGATTATGTTATGATAGAGTAATATTAAGTCATCATATACATATTAAGAGGACTATTATAGATCTATCTATATATATTATTAAAAGGCTTATCATCTTATCAAGAATAGTAATAAAAAAATTCTATCCACCAATCTTAACCCTCCACTTCAACACATACCATTTTTAAAAAATTGCCTTTGGGAAAGATCCGGCTAAAGGAAAAGCGCGGACCTTACCTTTATTTGGATCCTCCGACTTCCCACAACTGAGGAAACATCGAGATTTTCTTTTCTTTTACACGTTAACCCCAAATCTTGAAGAAACCCTAAATCGCTCCATTACGATCAGCCGAATACATCTTCATCTGGTTTCAATCTGTACTTCGAAGGTATTTTCTTTATCCTACATCATCTAAATCTCTGTT
>JAUEJL010074208.1:0-16161 GCA_032274825.1 Drosophyllum lusitanicum | reverse complement strand
GTCTTGCATCCAAGCTGTAACAACGGGAGTACAATCTCCCCAGGATGTCTCGCATACATATTATATCACCTGCAATCCTACACAAACAGTTACTGTGCTAGGGTTTATCTACACCTCAGTATAGCATATCCCCAGCGCTTTCCTTGGGTATAAAGAGCTTAATATACCCCTTTCTACTTTCCAGGATACAAAGCTACGCTTTCACGTACTAGGTATCCTCTGTGCCAGACTTATAAGCTTTCCTTGGGTATAAAGAGCTCAATATACCCCTTTTCACTTTCCCGGATACAAAGCTACGCTTGCACGTACTAGGTATCCTCTGTGCCGGGCTTATCTACACCTCGTGGGTGTAGCCTATCCCAGCTACTATTGGTATACAGCTGTTGTATACCCTGTCACTATTCTTGTGCATAGTTATGCTTATGGCATGACCATACACCTGTACTGGCATCACATATACATTTCATATATCATGTCACATCAGATCGTATCATATCATATCATATCATCTAGTGCACATATACTGACTCATAGATACTTACACTACTTTGGTGTACAGTTACACCATCTGCGTGGCTGTATATCATAACACTGTTCTTTGTATAAGGTTACACCTTGTACGTATTATGTACCATGCTGCTTTCATTGTATACATATAACATTCATATCTCATAACACAGATATCATGCTATTCATCTAAATCATAGTCATATGCTAAACATGCTAAAGGACTAGTACACTCACCTCGTGACCGTGTAACATGCTAAACTTTGCTAACTCGACCACACTTCGCCATAAGTACGCCATCACTTATTGCCTACAAGCAATATACAATCTTTGCATCAATACTTATAACTCTGCTGGACAATTAAAGCTGAACATGGCCAGGCACTCCCGTGCCCCCCTCAAGGCACGCCCGTGCCTTTCAATCTGGGCCCAAACATGGCCTGCTCCAACATGGTCGTACTGGGCCAGACACGCCCGTGCCCAGGTACGCCCGGACCTGAAGAACAATGGCGGTCACGCCCACCTGGCACGGCCGTACCCCCAAAGGCATGCCCGTGCCCTATGAACTGCAGAAGCAGTTCTCGCGACTGCTTTGCTGAAAGTCGACCAAACTCACATAAAACTCAACTTTAAATAATTCTAACTGCATAGGGGTGTTTTCCTACACCCCAAACAATCATAAACAACATCTAACTCAAACATTAACAAGTTTTGATCTTTAAATTCACTAGGACTCATTTGAAGCTTGAAACCATTAACACAAAACAAACTAATCATACCTTGATCTACTATGGATTGATTTACTGCTGTTTGGATATCAGATATATTAGTTCTTGCTAGAAATCTAGAAGAAGAAAGATGGCAGCCCTCCTTCTTGCTCTACACATGCAGGTATGTATGTACTGTGTTGCTTGTTTGACTAGTAACTAGTCATATATATATATATATATATAAGTATGGGCTATTGACAGAATGGCCCCTGAACTTAATTCTCTTTCTTTTTGACAGTTTTAGTCCTTCTAGTTTTATAAACACCTCTAATCTTTAATAACACTTAGTCATAACAACTTTTAAACTTTGGGGTGTTAAAGAATCCGAATCCGAAAATTCGAATATCCGAAATTTCGGATTCGGATATCCGAAATATACGAAAATTTCAAAAACTTGTATTTTTTATATAATTTTTTAAAAATATAATTAATAAATAACCATATTTTAAACTTAAAACATCAAAAATAGCTAAAATATGCTTCAAAATGAAAAATACCTGTATATAAAACTATATATCTTAAAAAAATCAAATAAATAAGAAATAAAAAATAAAAATAAATTTCGGATATCGGATATCCGAATATCCGAAACATTAGAAAATCATTATCCGAATCCGAACATTCGGATATCCAAATTTTCGGATAATTTCGGATTGGATTTTCGGATATTAAAATCGGATACTCGGATTCGGATTATTTTGAACACCCCTAGATATCATCTTCTTTCTTACAGAGCCGACGATTATGGTCTTTGAAATTAGCCGACAATCATGGTCTTCGAAATTGCTTGAAACAACGCCTATATTTCCTACCATATTGAGTTAACTTTTTCATTCCACCACTACCTATCCCGTTGTTATGGTTTCTTCAATTTCTACTTCAGATTTGTAGTACGAACCGCACTGTTCTCGAGTTTTAGTAGGGGAGGAAAGGAAAAGAAAGGAAAGTAAATCCGATCCTTCCAAATCATCACAATTTTGGGAGGATAGATTTGACATCAAAATAAGTCTACATTCCCGATTTCTCCCTCTAAACCCCTCCATTTCCTTTACTTTCCTTCCCTAACGCTGTGATCCCGAGATATCTTAGAGAAAAAAAAGAATAGAAAATAAAATTAACGGAAGAAAAGAAAAGAAAAAGAAAGGATAATGATTTTAATTTTTCGTGTTCCTAAATCAGAAAGAAAGGAAAAGAAGTTGGAAAGAAAAGGATTATGTTGGTGTTCCCGAGTTAGAGAGAAAGAAAAGAAAAGAAAAAAGGGTTATTTTACAATAATACCCTTATTTTTTAAAATTATTTATTATGATTAAGGGTAATTTTGTTACTTACGAAAAGTCATAAAAGTTTTCTTTTCTTTTCCTTTCCTTCCAATTCCTCCCACTTTTGGAAGGAAAGTTTAGGAGAGAAAATTAATCAAACTTTCCTTCCAAATCATTTACCTTCTCTCCTTAAAATAACTCGGGAACTCAAAACTTTTTCATTTTCCCTTCAAATCTCTTCTCTCCTTAAAACTTTTTCATTTTCCCTTCAAATCTCTTGTTCATGCTAATCATCGAATTTTTTATTCCGTTTTACTAGTTCACTAGCTTTGATTCTTCGGACTCGTTTATATTTTAGTCACTGCCAATTGAAAAAAAGAATACGAGTTCAGGCTTTTGTAATGTAGAAACAAGGGCGTTTGGGGGATTTAACATGTAAATTAAATAAGATATTATGTTTTTTAATTTTAAATGATTTAATTACAATTAAATTAAGTATGTAGATATATACGAGAGCTTATAGGTTTTAGAATGATATTGATGTGGTTTTAAATTTTATAAGGATATATACGTAATTAACAAAGTTTGTAAGAATATATATGAAAAATTTTCAATAAAATAATATTTACATTAAACTAATTTTTATTCTAACTACAAATAACAAAAAGGAAAAAAAAACCACTAGAGATAATTTCAACAAATACAATTTACTTTTACTTGTAATATAAAATCCGATTCCGATGTATTAAAACCCGGGTTCATTTGCCCGGTTAAACCATAAGTTGATCAGGTAAACAATTCAATAACGATAAGATTTATATCATTTTAATCCATACTAAACCGGTTGAGTTTCCGTTCAAACCAATTAACCATACTCTCTCAACGTGTTATTTATCCGGTTTTAAGGTTGACTCGTCCACGCCGAATCTACTGGGAACCCGCATTCTAAAATGTTGATAAATACAAAGTGTACAAAGGAGCTGAGTGAGTCATGGGTTTCGTTGTTACCTGCATTTATGGACCACTTTCCTTGTCTTTTTAGAAATAATATGGGCCCACCAACATGTTCACTAGTAAAAACAAGACCCCACTTTCCTTGTCTTTCCAAGTGTCGTCAATCAATATATAAATATATTACTTTATAGCAACTATCACTTAATTCGTTGGTTTAGTTGAATTATTGTTTTTCCAAGTGAGCGGATTTACACACAACACAAAATTTCTTTATATACAATAAGTACAAATAGTTAATAGTATATGGTACAAGTTGATAATGCATCAACTTGTTATGTATGATTAATTTTGTTGTATACGAATCATTACCTTTTTTCTAATACTTAGAGGTTTTTAGGCTACTTTTGTTGCTTATTTGTGTATAATTTTATACTTTCAGCCCTAAATCAAGGTAATTTTCCGGCCGTAACTTTATAGAATTAATGCTATACAGGCCTAATAAATTAATTTAAGGATTTGTTTGATCCATTTAATAATTTACACGTGTTTTTTACATTTTCTTTTTTCGTAGTTGTTACATTTTTCAACTTTGAAATATGCTCCATTTAGTTTTATTAAACAATAGTTTGAGATATTCCGATTTTAAAAAAGATATACTAATTTATTTTTCCGACTTATTTTTAATACATAAAAAATAAAATTATAATAAACTAAAACAAGTGTAAGTTAATATATTGTTAATCTTAAAAATTAAAATGGAGTTGATTTTTGTAATACCCTGAAAGTAGTCTTTTTGTTATTATTGTAGAGAATATATAGGATATGAGAGAGAAAGGATAATCAACACAGTGAGAGCGTGAAGCATGTCGAACGGTTTCACTTCAACCACCAGCAATGGATTACCACCACCGGATGAAGAATCGATTACGGCGCCGCTCCTCCACCTCCGCCGCTCAGCCTCCAACACCACCTCTCAGATTGCAATCGTCGGCTCCAATCCTTGCCCTATAGAAAGTCTCGACTACGAGTAAGCTTTGTAATTCATTCTCTTGTTTATCGCTACTCAACTCCACTTGATTATTGTTTGTTTGCTTAGTAGTTAGTTTAAGTAAGATGTGTCTGACATTCAGGATCTCGATGTTAAGTTGTCGAATTGGTTCTTCACGAACTCCAACTGACTATTAATTTATATGATTATATCTTACTCGATCAAATTGCAGTCGGAAGTAGATACATGATGAAGCTTGGTATACATTTTAACGAACTTACAGAACACCTATAGCCAACAAGAGATTTAGCAAAAGTGAAACACAACAAAGTATTTACAAGCGTTACTCAAAGAAACAGAGGAGTTCGTTAACAAGTAGCTGCCGTAGTTTAATTTCTCACTTAGGACGAATAATAATAAGTTTTTCATATATGAGAGTTCCCGTGGCATCTGTTAGATCGTATAAGTAGCAAATAGAAATTCTAACTGATCTTAATTGATTCTCATTTGTATTATAAAGCGTGGTATGGTATCAGAGCCCTAAATTTCTAGGAATTGTTATGCTCATCGTGTATCAACCATCTGATTTGATCACCTTTATTGTGCCCTTCTGAGTCTTGACCATATCATTAGAGAATTCATGCTACCAAGATGTTAGAATTTACTTCCCCATGTACTGGTGCTTCATAATCTATAACTTTGACTATCTCTTTGCCCATTCTATCACCCTAGAAAATCGAAAAGGGTTTGCCAACTATCTATTATGGGCTGCCTTTGTTTAAATGTTGTTCAAGGGGCAAAGAAGAAATGATCTTATGAATAAAAGGACTGATGCTATATATCTGTCAAGTCATGATATACTGGAACAAATGGATACCCAGTTATGCAATATTCTGTAGCAATCCATTGACTCATCTCATTTGCAGACTGCAGTTATTCTGTCCTTTTGAGACTTTCTATGACATAAGGACTGAAGCCTCCACATATGAGTAATTCTTCGCTTGCATTACTCAAAATTTTACCTCATAACCCATTCTGTTTATCCCTGGACTGCATTTTATATGTGGGCTAAAGTCCTATCAATTTTCTTTAATGTCAATCCATCATGAAAGCTAATTTTTGTTCGGTCAACTTCATACCTCATGCTGTTATTTTCAAGTTAGTTAAAGGTGAAGGCGTACTTGAGGTGACCTCTCTTGCTTAGGGACTAGGGTGAAAGATGCAAAAAGGCAAGGGCCAGTGAAGTAATCTTGTTAAAATTTTCAGATAGTGTATAATTGGGTTGGGTTCGGGTTGATAGGTTGGTATCACCTAACCCTAACACGACCTGTTTAACTATTTTTGCAGAAAAAACTCAACGCTAACCTGGATACGGTTAACCCAAGTAACGCGGATGCAACCTGTGTAAAGTGTTTATCTAAATGGGTGAAATGTGTTGGCGGCTTAAGCGGCTGTAAATGTGTCGTAAATTGTTTGACGGGTTGAATTTATATGTTTAATTTATTACTTTTTATTTTTAGGTTGGTAGGTTGACCCGTTTATCTAGAACCCTGATACAAGCCGCTTTGGTCGAGTTTTCAACCGGTGCAAGTCTAGGGGGTCAAAATGAATAATTGATCTATTTTTAGCCTTAATTGTTATTTCCTTTTCATGGGGATGGGGTATCCTTAATTAATTAATTATGTTTAGCTTAAATAAGGTGAGGAGGGGCCGATGAGGGCATCATCAAGACTGTTTTCTTTTGTTTTTCTTCTTCTTGGGAGACCCCTGCATCTCGAACAGCAGGTACTATCTTGTAGTTCACCCTTTGTGGTTATCAATATTATAATCACCAATTTGATTCTATCAAATTGGTATCAGAGCAGTGTTCCTGCAACCTGTGAATTGTTTTCAATCAAGGATGACGAAGGTTACCGACTTGGAGGCAAACTTGGAAAAACGGGTCATCGTTGGGGATCATCAAAGATGGATCTCTAAACTCTCCGGGTATGACTTTGATATCGTGTATCGACCGGGCAAGGAGAATAGGGTCGTGGATGCTCTAACAAGACGGGGGGAAGGGGTAACTATTGCTACATTAACCACCTCCATCAGTTCAGTTCACCCGGGACTGGAAGAGGATATCCGACGAGACCCGTACATCACGGATCTCCACCAGCGGATCGAGACGGGGGAGGACGGATTACGAGTGTATTCAGTGGTCAATGAGCTGGTTTTATATAATCGGCGGGTGGTGTTACCACGGGAATCTCCGTGGGTAGGTAAGTTGTTTCAAGAATACCATGGTGGTCCCATAGGTAGACATGGTGGCAGCCAGAAAACTTATCACCAACTAGCTTCCGAATTTTTCTAGAGAGGTATGAAGGCCGATATCACCAAATGGGTAGCAGAATGTGATGTGTCAGCGCAATAAAACTTCGAATTTGGCTCCAGCGGGTCTTTTACAACCGCTAAAACTTCCTGAAAGAATTTGGGAAGACATTACTATAGACTTTGTGAAGGGGTTACCCCGTTCTGACGGGTACTCGGTTGTCTTTGTGGTGGTTGACAGGCTAAGCAAATCAGCCTACTTCGTCCCTCTCAAACATCCATTTATAACGGTGGTCGTGGCTGAAGGGTTCATTCGGGAGATTGTCCAGTTGCATGGTATTCCGCAATCCATCGTTTCTGACAGAGATAAGGTCTTTATGAGTCTGTTTTGGAGGGAGATATTCAAACAGCAGGGAGCCGTTTTAAAGAGAAGTATGGCTTACCATCAGAAAACGGATGGGCAGACGGAGGTGGTTAATCGCAGCTTGGAGGTTTATCTGCGTTGTTTTGTGTCTAACAGGCCGAAAGTATGGGTTAAATGGTTGCCGTGGGCTGAATATTGGTACAACACATCCTACCATTCGTCGATTCAGATGACTCCGTTTCGAGTTTTGTATGGGCGGGACCCTCCTACCCTGCTCCGGTATGACCATGGGTCTGCAGTTACCTTTGAGGTGGTTCGGTATTTAGTAGAACGGGATGAGTTATTAGAGGATCTCAAGGGTTCCTTACATCGTGCCCAGCAACCGATGAAGCAACGGGCGGATGGTAAGCGACTAAGCGGCTGGATGTTGTTTTTACTGTCGGAGATCGTGTTTACTTGAAGATGCGTCCTTATCGGTTGCTCACTGTGATGGGGAGGCGTAATGAGAAGCTGTCACCCAGGTATTATGGGCCTTATGAAGTGTTAGAGCGAATTGGAGAAGTGGCTTATCGGCTCCAATTGCCGGAGGGGGCTCAAATACACCCGGTCTTTCATGTTTCACAGCTCAAACAGGCCGTGGGTGATGGGGTCAAAGTGTCGGGTTTACCTTCTGTTATGGCTGAATCAGTAAGTGGGGAGGTGTACGAACCAGAGTCGGTTTTGGATACGCGTGTGAAGGATGGGAGGCGCGAAGTGTTGATTGCTTGGTGAGATATGGAACGCACAGAGGCCACATGGGAAGGGTTTGAGGCGGTAGCACAGCAATTCCCCTCTTTCTACCTTAAGGACAAGGTGGGTGTTTGGGGAGGGGGTAATGATACAAGCCGCTTTGGTAGAGTTTTCAGCCGGCGCAAGTCTAGGGGGTCAAAATGAATAATTGATATATTTTTAGCCTTAATTGCTATTTCCTTTTTATGGGGATGGGGTTTCCTTAATTAATTAATTATGTTTAGCTTAAATAAGGGGAGGAGGGGCCAATGAGGGCATCATCAAGACTGTTTTCTTTTGTTTTTCTTCTTCTTGGGAGACCCCTGCATCTCGAACAGTAGGTACTATCTTGTAGTTCACCCTTTGTGGTTATCAATATTATTATCGCCAATTTGATTCTATCAAACCCTTAGAACACAGCCTGAGTATTTACGGGTAGGTGGGTAGTCCGTTTAGACCAACCCTAACCCGTATTTTTTTGTGTTGGATTCATGTCATGTTCGGCATTGTCACCCTTAGTGTATATGACACAATTTAAAATGGAAACAAACAATAAAAGCAAAGTATGAAGATATGAAAACATTTATACTGTACATCTTATTTGTGAAATAGTTAATATACCAAAAAAAAGAAGTATTAAACGAACTAAATCACTAAAAAAGTCTATACATACTCACTATCTTCTAAGTTATCCTTACCCTCGTCACTTCCAGGATCCACAATATCATCATCATCATCTGCAAGAGGGTCTGATTCATCAGTTAGGAGTTTCCTAAAGATGATGTATTTCTCTTATTATATCTATATGGTCTTGGCCCTTTAACACCACTTGAACTTGCTGCATTACCCAAGTGAGTTGTAAGTTCTTTCTCACCAAAAACTAACCAATCTTCTGCATTCACAGTCTCCTCTTCATTTCCACATGTGAGCCACTCATTGCTATCATCTATACCAGACTGGATCAATGACATTTCTAGTATCATAACAAGCCTTAAGTTTTTTACTGTACTTCACAGATACCAAATCATTAAGCCCTTGTTGTTCTGATATATTTTTTTCTTGTGTGAATCTAGAAAGGAAAAAGATAAGACAATTTTAAAACTATTTACAAATCCTAGGATGTGATACACACGTTGGCCAAGTAATTTTGCTGATCACTTTAGGCTCACATGAGGACTAGATGCAATGAAGTACCCATTAAATGTACACACAATAAGATTGGAACAAGATAAGCAGTGATGTAGAGTCTGAATGATGATGTCATGATGTGATATCAGCTCTGCTAAATTGAATCTTACTTTTGTCCACATGTATGTTTATATGCTGTGTTGGAAAACTATAACCATGCAGGTATGGCCAAGTGACAATTATTCGCAATAAATTCTATTACCCATTCGATGGTCATGTCATGTCAACATTGGCGTGGGTTTGATTGTCTTCATGACTATTAAAAGCTTCTCTGCAAGACATATGGTGGATAGGGGTATTGTACCATGGAGAAGACAAATTTTCTTTTTTTGCAAAAGAAAGTTCCGTCATTTCTCAGAAGAAAAAACCAATCCTAATGAAGCATTACAAACTGCGTATTAAAAGTGATGCACACTTTGCAAAGTAATTTTTCTGATCACTTGTTTTTTTCTTTCCATATTTTCATTAGGATCATAGAGAATGATGTCTTCAAGCAAGATTGGCGCAGCAGAAGTAAGATCCAAATATTCCAGTACACATCTCTGAAATGGAGTCTTTGTTTTGTAATTGGTATTGTTGTCAGTCTCATTGGCTTCTTTAATAACCTAGCCATTGAGAACATTGCTGGTGTGAAGTTTGTGATAACCTCCAACATGATGCTTGCAAACAGGTTTGAATTGCTCTCATTAACTGTTTACTAGATGGTAACTTACATAAATTGTTAGAAGAACCTTGAACTTTATGCATGTCAAATTTTATGATAAAAAATAGCTTTCTTTCTTGACCAAACCTTGAATGGTTTGTTGCAGGTACTTGGCAGCATTTCTCATATTTGCAGCTGCAAATTTAGGGCTTACCTTCTTTGCTTGTTTGATAACGACTTTAATAGCACCAGAGACTGCTGGATCAGGCATACCTGAAGTAAAAGCATACTTAAATGGTGTTGATGCTCCAGCCATATTCTCATTTAAAACATTGCTAATTAAGGTGACTTTATATTGTCTATGCTAGATTTATTCTTCTTCTCTCTTCCTTGTTTTTAACTTAGCGATGTTTGGCTTCATATAAAGTTGAGTTTGGCCACATTAAACAATATCAACTTTTTATTTAGTCCACCTTGTGATTTACTTAAATTAATATCATTTTATCATTTGTGTGTGTATGTGTATTCGTATATTTATAAATATCTCAGCTTATATTTTGTATGGTTGCTGTTGGCTTTTTGACAGATTATTGGCAGCATCGCTGCCGTATCATCGTCTCTCAATGTTGGCAAGGCGGGGCCCATGGTGCATACTGGTGCATGCATTGCTGCTCTAACATGTCAAGGTGGATCAAAGAGATACGGGTTGACATGGAGATGGTTCAGATTTTTCAATAATGATAGAGACCGACGCGATCTTGTAACTTGTGGATCAGCTGCTGGAATTGCTGCTGCTTTTCGTGCCCCGGTTGGTGGTGTACTTTTTGCTCTTGAAGAAATGGCATCTTGGTAATTTTTCTTTTCTTATCAAACTTGGCACAATCAAGTTTATTCAAAAGCTGGTGTGTTTTGATGGAAATATGGTGGTGGTTATAGATTTACACCACTCACATTTTGTGCAAATCTGTCGTAACTTTTATTGTTCCGTTAGGCTAAATTATATCCATAGTTCCATACATTTATTCTATCATCCATCGTACTTACCTGCTGTAAGCATGCTAACATTTCTTGTTCAGTTTATAGTTATGTGACTTTTAACATGTGTTTGTGTTATTCTGCAGGTGGAGAAGTGCCCTTTTGTGGAGAGCTTTCTTTTCGACTGCTATTGTTGCAATTTTGCTTCGGGGTCTAACTGATTTATGCTTGAGTGGAAAATGTGGACTGTTTGGCACTGGTGGTTTGATAATATATGATGTTACCTCAGCAGATATAACCTATCATCTCATTGACGTGCCTCCTGTTCTTCTTCTTGGAGTCATCGGAGGCATTGCAGGGAGTTTGTACAATTTTTTATTGGGTAAAGTTCTCCGACTTTACAATTTGATCAATGAGTAAGCTCCTTCCTTGGCTTCATCTCTATGAATACATATTTCTTAGATGTGGAAAGATGGGCTGGTTGGGTAACAATGGGTCATTTATTTTAAGTACTGGTTGATTTGGGTTGACCTATTACGATTACGAAATACTACTGTTACAATAATAATCATTGAATAAAAAAATTGAGAAGGTTGTATGCTCTAAAAACAGACTTGGAACGACTTTCAACTTGTTTTACCAGTTCCATTTTTAGATAAACTTTTATTAGACGTATTTGACCTTTTTAGATAAAGCACAACCCTACTCAACCCTTTCATAAGTTAATGGGTATAATATTCCCTTTTAATATTTGTGTTATAGCTAGAGTATGTTACTAACTATTAGTGAAATGTACTTCCTCTACTCCATGAAGACTGCTGTTTTTTTTCCTAAAAAAATTTATGGGACATCCCATGAAAAATTGCTACAATTTTTTTTTTGGAAGATTGCAATCTCAAACTTACCGTTTTGGCGTTTTGCATGCTAATTTTTTTTCTTAGTTTACCACATTCATTTGGCTCTTCAAAGGGCTGAAAACGATTTGATTCGAGCTTGAGCTCGGCTTCATAGCTCAACGAGCTTTCATGATGTAGGCTTGGGCTCGGCTTGAAAGAATTTAAGATGAGCTTGAGCTTGGCACGAGAAGCTCAAATATTTACATAAATGTTATTTTTGATAACCAAACCTAATTCAATTATATGTAAAAAAATTATATTAAATAACAAAACTCATTTCAGATATATATGCAAAAACTATAACAAAACTTGACAAGTAAAAAATGTATTCTAGAAAAGTCTTAACTATAATAAAATCCATTAATAACATCATTTAAAAATGTAGTTTTACACACACATGCACTTACATAAAGATCAAAAAGCTCTGTAAGAGCTTGAGTTGAGCCCGGTATAAACTCGAGCTTAACTCATTATATATTTCGAGCCCATTTTTATGCTTGACTCAAACAAGCTCAAACTTGATAAAAACTCGACTTGGACGAGCTCAAGCATGAGTTACTTAATAAAAGGCTCGACGCAGCCCTACGCAAGGTTCCTTGGTTGTCTTTGTTTTAGGTATTTTAGATATTTGATTGATAGTCAAACATTAATTCTGCTTTTTCAACTTTGCTACTTCCAGGAAAGGCACTGTCTATAAAATACTCCTTGCTTGCACGGTTTCCATCATCACATCCTGTCTTTTATTTGGATTGCCATGGTTCGCAACTTGCCGACCTTGTCCAGCTGATGCAGCCGAACCTTGTCCGACGATTGGCCGTTCTGGCAACTTCAAAAAATTCCAATGTTCACCTGGTGAATACAATGAACTAGCAAGTCTTTTCTTCAACACAAACGATGATGCCATTAAAAATCTATTCAGCAAGGACACCGACACCGAGTTTCACCATGCATCGATTCTAATCTTCTTTGTCACCTGCTTTTTCCTCAGCATCTTCAGTTACGGGATCGTTGCTCCCGTGGGTCTCTTCATTCCTGTGATTGTAACAGGTGCATCTTACGGACGTCTTGTTGGGTTATTAATAGGTTCAAGCTCTAATCTTAACCACGGGCTATTTGCTGTATTGGGTGCTGCTTCACTTCTTGGTGGATCAATGAGAATGACAGTTTCGCTTTGTGTTATTCTCCTGGAATTGACCAACAACTTGCTGTTGCTACCGCTTATAATGCTCGTTCTTCTTGTTTCTAAAACAGTAGCTGATGCTTTTAACGGAAATATTTACGACCAGATTATGAGCTTGAAGGGGTTTCCTTATTTAGAAACGCACGCTGAACCGTATATGAGACAACTAACCGTTAGTGATGTTGTCTCCGGCCCACTTCGTGTATTCAACGGGATTGAGCTTGTTGCTAACATTGTACATGTTCTTAGAACGACGGGTCACAACGGTTTTCCGGTAGTCGACGAGCCTCCATATTCTGAAGCTCCTATTTTGTACGGGCTGATTCTTCGGTCCCATCTTATTACGTTACTAAAAAAGAAGGTTTTTTTTAGTACACCGACTCTAACAGATGTGGATTCTGTAGAGCATTTTTTAGCGAGTGATTTCGCAAAGCAGGGTCTTGGAAATGCTGAAAGGATTGATGATATAGAATTGAGTGAAGAAGAGATGGAGATGTTCATTGACTTGCATCCTTTCACGAATGCTTCACCTTATACTGTTGTTGAGACTATGTCACTGGCGAAGGCCCTTACCCTTTTCAGAGGTGTTGGTTTAAGACACTTATTAGTGGTGCCCAAGACTTCTGGGGTGAGAAAACTTTTCTACTTGTCTGTTCAATCTGTTTAGTTTATTGCTAATACTTGTAGGGGTTAGAATGTAGGAGGGTTGGTTAATGGGTTGAAACGGGTCATTTTAGTACGAGTTGAATGGGCTGGGTGACATTTGGTACACCTGAAAGCACTTTATTTTCATTTCTTAATATTTTATAAATAATTATTACGGTTACAAAAACTATATTATTACAATAATAATTTACATATTTGAATAAAAACTATGTAGGATCTTTTATGCATTAGAAACGGACATTTGACATATTCAATCTTTGAATAAACTACGATTCGCTAAAATTTTGGTTTGTTTTTGTTTTTTCTTTGATTCATTTGAGATGAAACAAAACGGGTCAAAATTGCCACCTCTAGTAGTAATTTATTGGTTGAAAACAAAATAAAATATGCTCATGAGAAATGTAAGCCAAATTTATAATCTCTAAAATCTAAGTACATTATTTCTACAACTAGGCTGGTATGAATTGTTAAATACTTAAACCCTCACTACTTGGCATATACAATTTCTACTTTATAGTACGGGTCTTCTTGATGCTTAAGTGTGCTGTAATTTCTGTTTTTATGGGCCTTGCTAACAAAATCAACAAAATGAAAACGAGAACTCGTAAATCTGTGCTGCATATTGCAATTATATTTTCAGAAAAGACTAAATGTATCTTGTTTGTTTGGTGTTGCAGAGACTGCCTGTAGTTGGTATATTGACAAGGCATGATTTCATGCCTGAACATATACTTGGTTTGCACCCAATGTTGGCAAGAAGCAAATGGAAAAGATTAAGATTTAAGTTCCCTCTTTGGAACAAAATCTTCTAGTGGAACTTCTCAATTTGCAGATCGAAAACTCTATGAATATTCTATCCTAAAACCGATGAGCAGTGAATATCATATCCATATTGAGGCTTTCTTGCAGTTTCTTCTACCCAATGGCTATATCAGGCAAGTCCATAGCTTGTTAATTTAATTCCAGGTATATATATATATATATATTTATGAACTTGTTCTTTCCAATCTTCTTAGATTTGTACCTCAATATTGTTTACATTAATTCAAATAATGCATCAGTTTTTAGTAGGCTAGTTTTTAGCATCACCATATTCTTTAAGTTCCTTTTGTTTCTTGTTTTCAATTTATGGGTATCGTTTAGTAGAAAGTGAGACTCTTAAGAAAATATGGGCTAAAATACAGAGCCTCCATGTTTTTGCCATATAGTTGCTTTTGATTTTACATAAGTTTATGCAGTATAGGTTTTGGCCAGTTCCTTTATTCAGCATTTAAAATTTAAAATTGTATTCAGACCATGTTGATTGGGTCGATCTGTATAAACACAGAATGATCAAACAAACATATTGATGTTGCATTTCTTTGTATAATGTTAATATGTTAATCGATAAAATCCGATTATGGCTTGCTTCTCGACAATGGTGTCTGAGATGGAGAACTTCTTGACCATGACAACGGTCACACAAGTGACTTGGAACTTCTTAAACATGAGTCACATAGTTGTGTCTGCATTCTATTGTAATTCTCTTTTATGTGTACTTTCCTGTAAGCATTTAGTTACCGTTCAGCAACAACGTGGCACTCGGTGACGTAAGCAGTGTTCTAAAAGACACGTCATGGCATCGTCAAGGCGTGAGGCGTGGCTCCACCGTTACGAAATGGCCCTAGGCGTTAGTGTTAGGCGTGGCTTGCCAAGGCGCGCCTTTACGCGCCAAATGCGAGTTTTGTAAGGCGACGCGCAGAAAATCATTTTTTTAATTGGACTTTTTTTATACGTTTGCGATCGCGTGTATTGAACTTCTATAAAAAATATACAAAATTGTCGTATTAAGTCACGCCTTAAAGAACATCATGGTTTCGCCATGGCTCCTAAAGCTTGAAGCTATGGCTTCTAAACTTAAGGCTTGACCTCGCCGCCACGTCACACCACGCTTTACGTTATTTAGAACTATGGACGCAAGTCAAAGCAATCATGGCTACGAATACTCTTAGGGGGTGTTTGGTTGGAGGGATTTCATGGGAATTGGAATCAAATTCCTAAAAATTCCAATGTTTGGTTCACCATGAAATTGGAATTTGAAGGAATTAAAATCCATGAGTGAGGGAATGTAAAATCCTTCAAGATAAGGTGGGATTTTAAAATCCATGAGGGAGGGAATGTGGTTTATTACCATTATACCCTCTGCCTATTGTCTTTGCGTCGCCGGTCGCCGTTCGATGTTTGCCATTCGCCTATCATCTTTCGCCGGTCGTTGTTCGTCAGTCGCGTCCCCGTTCGTTGTTCGTCAGTCCTCGCCGGTCGCCGTTTGATGTTCGTCGTTCGCATTTCGTCTTTTGATGTTCGTCGTTCGTCAGTCCTCGCGGGTCGCCGTTCGCCATCCCTCTTTTGTGGGTCGTCGTTCGGTGCATCCCCGTTCGTCGTTCCTTGTGGGTCGTTGTTCGCCGTCCGTCTTTCGCGGGTCGTCGTTCGGTGCGTCCCTGTTCGTTAGTCACGTCCCCGTTCGTCGTTCGTCAGTCCTCGCGGGTCGCCGTTCGATGTTCGCCGTTCGTCATTTTTCGCCGTACGATGTTCGCCGTTCGTCCGTCTTTCTCGGGTCGCCGTTCGCCGTTTGTCTTTCGCAGGTCGTCGTTTGATGTGCGTCGTCTTTCGCCATACGATGTTCGTCGTTCGTCCGTCTTTCTCGAGTCGCCGGT
>JAUEJL010074197.1:0-16162 GCA_032274825.1 Drosophyllum lusitanicum | reverse complement strand
GATTGAGTGACAATGATTGAGTTTTAGTATATTTATAATTGTCAATTTATGGGATTTATGATGATATCTTCTTAATTATAGTGAAAGTCAAGTTATTGTTAGTCTTTTTTCTTGACCCGTTTTGACCCGAACCCGTTTTGACCCGAACCCATTTTGACCCGAAACCGTTTGATACTTTTTTTAAAAGTATCTGTTTGGACCCGATCCCGTTCGGACCCGTTACCCAAACTGACCTGATTCACCCGTTTTGCTACCTCTACTCATACCTAATATGCATACATGATATGGATACCCACATGCATTGTTAAGAGCTCAAGAAACAAGGATCGGATATGTGATGTGTAATATATGGCATGCATTTGATAGATACATAAATGTTATACAATCCCTTTCAGAAAAATATATGTTATACACAATTGATATACAGGGCATGCATTTTAATTTTCAAACAAGCTTTCAATTTATGAATGCATTTGAAGACGTATGGTATACATTTCGATTTCCAAATGCAATTTTGTTTTCTGAATGTATTTCAATTTTCACACGCATTTAATTTCCATATGCATATTTATTTTCTTGATGCCTTCTAGTTTTCAAATTTTTCTCTGTTTCTGTTTTTAATCAAATGGGTATATGCATTCTATCGTGCATGTAATGCAATCTATCACTCTATATACATACATATATATAAAGTGGTTCATGCGAAAAATATTATTTTTACGAAAAGTGCAAGAAACGTTATGGGATTGTTTAATCAAAGGTTAAGATGCAATATGGCATTTCTATAATTAAGATGAGTTTTACGTATATAGATTAGGAAATAATGACAAAATAGACATTTGCTCAAAACCTAATTTACCCTAATTAAATACCCATTCAAATCCCCCCTTGCATCTCTTTTCAATTACACGCATCAAAAGTCACATCTCTCTATCTCTCTCCTGTCTCTATCTCTCTTTTACGCATAAGAGAAACACCTAATCTTCACCAAGCACAAACTCCACCGAGCACCATAACACACAAACCAGCCGTCATCGCTACCGAGAATGGACTCAAAGCCTTGAACCAACCATCATATTGGTTCACTGGTTCAACCGCTTAGACCGGTTAAACGGGAATAAAAAACCAAATGATGTAATAATAAATTTAAATACTATAAATATATAGAAATATTAAAAAAGAAAGTAATGAACGTTTTCTACTTGCATAAAACAATAAAGTTCAACACTTATAACTTAAAATTTCAAATATTCATCACCTAATTACCTAAACATTAAACTTTTACTACTTTAATTACATTACTCATCTAAACTTAAACAAATTTAACATTAACGATCTAAATATAAAAACAAAGTTTATATCTTATATTAACACGTTATGTTAATACAACATTAACGATTTTTCTACTTGGTTCTTTATTGTATTAACACGTTATGTTAATACAACATTTTGTTGAATGTTAGTTATTATATGTTTTATTTTTAATTTTATATTTTTTTTAAATGTTACTCGAGCAATAATTATTATATGAATATGAATATTATACTAGTTATTGTCTGTTAGGCTTTCATAGTATGACATCTATTTACATCATCTAATTTGGAGTATATACCCCCAAGAATTTTGATTTATTAATTTTTTTATACGACAATCACACCTCACCTCATCTACATCTTACACACATTTGCTTTAGTGTATTGTCATGTATGTTACTATATAATTACAATCATTTTGTTTTAGTGATGCTATAAAATGCAATTAAAGTTTTTAAATACAAGTTCCAAAATAAATAATTAACTTTTAAACTTAATAATTTATATGATTATCGACGCAATAAAAAAATCGTGTTGATTACCCACAGCGGAAGGCATTCTACCCAACAATGCGGATACTTCAGAACCCTCCACACTCCATGATGGATTTACAGATTGTACTATTTATTTGCTGAATAGACAGATTCCTGAAAAAAATCTAGACAGTTTTCTTATATAATTATAAATTATTATAATATGTAATAATGTATAATAATAATGTGTAGTATAAATATCTTAATGTGTGGGGAAGAGGGGTAGGCTATAAAGAAACAAACATGTTATCCATTAATTGTTTAATAAAAATTCTTTATATTATACATTAAGTCATGAATGAATATGCATTTGGAATCTGTGTGGGTTGCATTAGGGCTTGTGGGCGTGACTGGGCCAGATGTGTGACAACAAGTCAACAATCATGTTATCTATTTGTATTTTATTGATCGGGGTCGGATAATATAAAGGGTTTATTTTTTAAAATGTATTAAATTATACATTAAATATTAATATGTGTATTTACCTTTTAAAAATATTATTGTATGTATTGAACTTTTATTTTGTGGTTATTGTACGTATTTTGATTACATAAAAAAGCAAAAAAAAGTATAAGTTTAGTACATATAATAGGAAGTTTAATACACACAATAACACATTTTTTTAAGTTTGATACACAATAACATTTTTCGAAGGTGGATACACACATTAACTTTTGGGGTATAGTTTAATACATTTTGGAGAAGTAAACACTAATATAAAAAAGGTTTATGATAAAAAGTATATACAAATAATAAAAGAATAATTCGTGTCATGTAGAGAAAAAAAAATCATGTAAAATAAAAATACAAACAAATCATGAAGAATTTTTTTTTTCTGTTTATTTACCAAGCCATAATTCCACTCAAGCTTAAAAACTTTGATCTAAAAATATTATAATAAAAAGAAGCATAAGTGAATATAATTACAAAGAACATGAAGATGATAAAGATGAGGTTCTTAATATTGTTTTTGGTTTCCAATTCAGTCTGATCAACCGACCAAAATATGTTTGTCTGAATCGAAACCAACCAAAATATGTTTGTCTGAATCGAAACCAACTTGCATATATACGGTTCGGTCTCCAATTGTTATTTTGGTTATGTTCGGTTCTGTCCTTACCCGCTAATTAAGATGAACAATTTGTGAATTTGTAGTTACACGTAAGTTTATTGTCTAGTTCTTATAACCTTTTCCGGTATTTAAGTTCATATTTGATCATGTATGTGTATGAAGGTTCGAATATAATAAATAATGGTAAGAACCATATAATATTATCATTTGCTAAATTCACTATTGTGTATCTTAATTTGAGTGTTAACATTTTAAAATGCGAATTTGAAAAATATTGAAAATCTAATGCATTTTGAATAAGAGAATTTATAGTCTTTCACGGACCCTGAACCACCATAGATGCCACCTCAATGCCGTCACGTCACTCCTCTCACACCAAGAATGCATCTAATGGCTTAATACGTTAATGCGATCTTGAAATATCATTTCTTTAAATTTCTCTATTAGTGTACAAAAAAGACCACGTTGATCGGCAAGGGAACCATGAAAACCCACATTGAATGCCAACCATGAAGATAGTGTAGTGGCTTGCCTCTTGATGCCGGATGCCCGTTAGGCCATTAAGAATGCTTTCAAAATGCATTTTTTTTGTTTAGTTTATCAAAAT
Organism: Drosophyllum lusitanicum; assembly: GCA_032274825.1. Classification (NCBI taxonomy): domain Eukaryota; kingdom Viridiplantae; phylum Streptophyta; class Magnoliopsida; order Caryophyllales; family Drosophyllaceae; genus Drosophyllum; species Drosophyllum lusitanicum. The sequence goes on along the minus strand of JAUEJL010074197.1, from coordinate 12,637 downwards.
ATATCAAACTTATTAAGTTTTGCTATTGTGTGTAAAAGACTTTTGAAGTTTTTATTGTGCGTATCAAACCTTTATATGTTGATATTGTATGTATTTTGGTTACATAAAAAGAAATATATATATATATATATATATATATATAGTACATACAATAAAAATTTTAATACATACAATAGCGACAAGTTAAATGTTCGATAAACACAATAAAAAATTTTAATATCCGATACATACACTAACAAAACATAACAACCATGAAGACCACGTTGATCGGCAAGGGAACCATGAAAGCTTTAAAAAACTAAACCCTATTTTTTATACCGCTAAACTATATGCCTCTCGGTTTTAAAAATGCATATGGTGAGTATCTATGTATGGGGAAATATTTGACATACTTGAAACCAATTTTCTTTATATAACTTACCTAACATTTTACACATACATGAGAGAGAGAGAGAGAGAGAGGAGAGAGAGAGGGGGAGGGAGAGAGAGAGAGAGGTATCAATAATTTGCTGTTATACTCTAATCATCAGCATAATAGATTAATAGCATCCAATCCAATGATGAGGTCAATTGTTGGATCTCTTTTCACCCGGCGGGAGTGAAGGAAGTAGATGAGTATACGAAATACATTCTCTCTGCTTCTACGGAACTGTTGTGTTTATCCAGTTTTTTAATAACCAACACAACATTAGCCCTCAATTCCCATTTCTTTTTCTTGATTTTCGTATGTTCTTCGAACAAGTAATCTGTCTAACGACCTCTGGGTGAGTTCCCTTTTCTTCTCTTCAAGTATGGATGATCGCAATCGATTTCTTCTTTTTTCGAATTTAGTTTCTACTGGTTGTACTTGTTGACAGAATCGAGTAGTGATCGTGTAAGTTTCATGGGGTTTTCACTTGCACATGATATATTCGATTACTGAATGTTGTTGACCAGAGTATTTGTCTAAAAACTTCTTGATTTTCTTCCAAATTACTGCATAACCTATAACTAAATCCTTCAAACATGGTGTTTATACAACTAATTCCGATGATCTCTCTGTGTGTGTTTTGGTCTTTTTAAGGGTTTTGCTGCTATTATTTTGCAGAGGGGAGGGTTTAAGTACCGTATGATCTTGGATATCTCTTGTGAGGTTGATTTTGCAGTTGAAATTATGGTGAAATGAACTTACTATAACAGGGATTTGATCCTGATTTCCCAGTCTCCCCAAAAGTAGTCCGTGTTTGGTCCCCAAAAGTAGTCTATATGACGATTTTCTTTTGTAGCCTCCCTGTTTGGTAATATTATTATTATTATTTAAAACCTAGTTGACAGGTGCCATAATCACAAATTATTGTTGCTGTTGCTTTTGTTTCATGATTTATAGGTACTTTTATATACACCGAACAAATGTTTTTCTTGGATCACATGTCCAAAGGGAGTACTTTTATGTTAAATTGGTTAAAATGATATCCTTTTTGGTAATAGGTTGACTTGAGCTTGTGGTAGGAAGTAATTCAATGGAGCAGCATTTAAGAAATTCTGTGTCAGGTAAATGCTTTTATCTCAGTTCACATACTTATGTAACAGATGATAATATTATGTCTTCGTGATTCAGATCCGCCAGAAGCTAATTCAGCATCAACTATATTTCAAGAAGTGGAAAATACGTATCGAGCATCAAGTGATATTAGCTTGTTTTCAAGCTCATTGCCAGTCATTCCACATGCAAAATGTGCGATAAAAATCTGCTTTAAGCAGTTTTATATTTTATATTTATTTTATATCACAATCTTTTTAGACATAATATCGTTTAATATAATAAACAATCTTTTGAAGATGGTTTTCCTCTAGAAGATGGGAGTGAAGATACACTTGGTGATATCACAACTAGTTTAACTGGAAGCATGCTTCCAGGGGATGAAGATGAGCTATTAGCAGGAATTGACGACTTTGACCTCGGTGACTTGCCTACTCAGTTGGAAGATTTGGAAGATGACCTTTTTGAAAGTGGAGGGGGGATGGAAATGGATATTGATTCCCATGAGGGGATTCGATTTGGTTTTTCGAATTTAAGCATGTCTGATAGTGTCCCTTTAATTGGCATTAATCGTCATGAGCTCCCAAACAGTGGGGCATCGGTTGTTGGAGAACACCCTTATGGGGAACACCCTTCAAGGACTCTATTTGTTAGGAATATTAACAGCAATGTTGAGGACTCTGAATTGAAATCCCTCTTTGAGGTATTCATCATTTTCAAGATTCTTTTAATATATTCTGCTCTGTCGGGTCTTGCTCTTTGATCATAATATACAACTTTTTTGAGGGTTTATTGCATGAAAAGGTAACCTAGTTTGGTCTGATTTCTTTTTTGGTAACTGTGTTAATTTTCAACCACAAAAAGGAAAAACATTGATAAAAACCGTAGAACTTTAAAAATAATTGATTTAAGATAATTTATACAGGTTTACCTGGGTGAAATTTAATGACGTGGTGGTAAGTTTGACCATGTCTTGACTTTTTTGCTGCCTGGAAAACTAGTTTTGCTAAAAAATTACTTTAAATCTAAAATTTTGGAAGTTGGATACCTTTTTGTGAGTGAAATGAACATGGTTAGCCAAAACATAAATTAGACCAAAAATTTATACCTTTTTTATGCAATAAACGCACATGTACTCGTACAAACTTCATTGTTTCATGATACACAGAGTCACAGATTTGTATTAGTTATATTCATATAGATTATTGTACTGCATATAAACATGTCACTCGATATATGCGATATTAGTATGTATTTGAGCTGATATTGGCAACACTTTGGACCATAATTAACTTTAGAAAGCGGTATTTTTGTAGGAATATGGGGAAATTAGAAACATGTATACCGCATGTAAGCACAGAGGTTTTGTGATGATATCTTATTATGACATACGACATGCTCGAGCTGCAATGAGAGAACTTCAAAATAAGCCTCTGAGACGAAGAAAATTAGATATCCATTTTTCCATCCCTAAGGTCTGTAAATTCAGTATAGTAATTCACACTGCTAACATATGTTATTTACATTTGTTTATGATGAATTCAGGATAATCCATCAGAAAAGGAAATCAACCAAGGAACTCTTGTTGTTTTCAACTTGGATGCATCAGTATCTAGTGATGATCTTCGTCACATTTTTGCAGTTTATGGGGAAGTCAAAGAGGTGTGTTTTCTCTTTTAAAGAACTTAGTATTGTTGAGAGCTTTAAGAGTCTGAATACATTTTGACCTTATCTTTTATAAAAAAGCAGATCAGGGAAACACCACATAAGAGACACCATAAGTTTATTGAGTTTTATGATGTTAGAGCTGCAGAGATGGCTCTCAAAGCTCTAAATGGGAGTGAAATTGCTGGAAAACGAATAAAACTTGAGCACAGCAGGCCTGGTGGTGCTCGTAGAAGGTATGTATTATATACTTTGAGTTGAAAATTATACACTTTATACCATGTTAATTTTATCAAGTTTAACTGCCACATTCATTGGGACTTGCAGATCCTATTTCTCAAATTATCATGTAATGCTGAGGATTTAAGTCTTTCCTAAAACAAGGAAAACTGAAAAAAAGAAAAAAATCCTTACTTTCTGCTCCATAATATATGTACATGTATGGATATTATTCAAATTTTAAGTATCTATTATCAGAGACTTGATCCTTTTTTGGTAGCACTTGCATCTTCTGTTTACATTCTTTTGGTAATCAAAATAGGGTTTTGATTTTTCTTTGACAAGGAAATCAGCACACACTTGAAAGATTTCTTTTTCAGAAAAATAAGATTAATCACATATTCACATCCAGAAATTGTTTTAAGATTTGAGAAAAGCTTTGGAAGTTGTATAAAAAAGTTGTTTGATATTTATAAATGTGTATTGTTATACCTCTCGAGTTATGATGAAAACAACTGATACTGATGTTTCTATATGTATTTAGCTTAATGCAACAATTGAGTATAGAGCTGGAACATGATGAAACTCGGCCCTTTTGGCACCATGTTGGTTCACCAGTGATCAACTCTCCTCCTGGTTCGTATCTGCAAAATTTATACACTGCCATAAAGACCTTATTTAAATTAATAACATCGGCAGGTCAGGTCACGGGTTGGTTGTCTAACGGGTCAACCTTGGTACTTTTGGTACATTTGCGGTTGGATTGACCCAAACACTTTTTATCCAAATATTTATTCTTAAAATATTTAAATAGTTAGTATGTCAAAGATGATTGCAAATTTTTTTATTATCTTAACAAGACTAGGCATTTTTTTAATTAAATATACACTTGAGCAACTTGCCAGATGTTTCTGAGGAAATAGTCTCTCTACTTTTAGGTAGAGGTATGACTGTGTACATCTTACCTACTTCATTGCGGGATTGGATTCTATTGTTGTTGTTGCATACGCTTGAGAAACTGTTGATCAGTATCCTTGTTAGCTATTTTTTATTTGACTCATACGACCCATTAGAGGTAAAGCATAACCCTCATTAACCCATTCATAAGTTAATGGGTCGAAATGGCCACCTCAGTTATTATCATTAAGTTTTGTGGTTGCCAAATATCTTCTTGTGAGCTGTAACTCCACATTTATATCTACCAGGTAGCTGGAGTCATCTAAGCAGTCCAGGGGAACGCGGTTCACAGCAAGGTTTCAGCTGGTCATCAGGGTTCGGAACACTTAGCCCTGTTAACAACCCTTTACGTGGCCTGGCATCCATACTTCCACCACATATGTCAAACCCTGTAAAGATTGCACCAATTGGTAAAGATAGCTTTATCAAGTCAACACAGGGCTTTGACCAACAACAATCACATTCCTTCCCCAGCCATAAAACAAGTACTAGCCCAGGGAACACCAACTCCAACTTTGACCCGTCTAGTGTTGGTAGACTATCTGGTACAGAGTTCCTTTGGGGAAGTCCGACCACTTACTCTGACCACCAAAGTTCATCTTCATGGCGGGCATCTTCAGCAGGCATGTATGCAAGTCCTAGTCAGCATGGTACATTTCTAGGTTCACATCATGTTGTAGGGTCTGCTCCATCTTCGGAGAGAGCCTTTATGAGCCCAACTGTTTTTAATGGTGTGGGGCCCATTTTCAGTAATGGAAGTGGTTCACCTATTTCCCGAATGACCTCTTTTCCAAATAAAGGGCCTATAATTATTGGTAGTGGTTCTTTTCAAGGACGGGGAGCATTAAATGAGGGTTTAATTGAACGAAACCGCAGTCGGCGATTTGATTATACCGTGAACCAGATTGGAAACAAGCAGTATCAACTTGATTTGGATAAGATTATAAGTGGGGAAGACAATAGAACAACTTTGATGATAAAAAATATCCCTAATAAGTAAGAAAGTAACAATGTTTTTGTTTTCTTTTGTGAAGAAATTTGTTCTTGAGAGTTCATTACTGATTTTTTTTTCTTTTGATATTAGGTACACTTCAAAGATGTTGCTTGCGGCCATTGATGAAAGTCACAACGGTACCTATGATTTTGTGTATTTGCCGATTGATTTTAAGGTATTGTTTAGCTAAGGTTTACTGATAATCACCATAAAGTCACTTTAATTGACAAAGCACTGTTGATTTTGATTCATTGTTCATGATTACAGAATAAATGCAATGTGGGGTATGCTTTCATCAATATGGTGTCTCCTTCACACATTATCTCCTTTTACAAGGTTCCACTATTCTAACCTTGCTTTGCAAACTTTAGCAAGCTTTTACCACCTTTATAACTTGCTTCTAGATGCACTGGAATTGCTGGCTCTGATCCCAATTGATACGAACCCATCCCACACTAGGCTCGTATCATGCCATAAGCCCAAGTGTAAAACTCACCCCTAAAAGCCAGCTTGTAGGGGGAGGGGGCACCTAGACTTATAAGCCACCAACTTAATTTACTTTTGGCCGATATGGGATCATAACATACCCTTCGGTTCATTTGACGTCTTCCTCTTAATTACAGATGGAAACATGGGCAGGTGGGTTGGGTTGGGTTGGTAAGGGATCAAAATGGGTTATTTTGTATGTGCTGTGTCAAGTTGACCAAAACACTATTTGCCCAAAAAAACTTAATATTTTTTATATAAATAATTAATATGTCAACTGTCAAATATGATTACAACAATTTTTTTATTCTAAAATTTGTTTTTAACTTTTTGAATTAAATGGTTAAGAAGGTTTATGTATTGGGAGATACACTCCGGGCTACTGTGATACTTTCAAGTTTTGAACTGTTTAGTTTTAGAGGTAAAGCATAACTGGGACCGACCCATTCATAGATGGGTCAGAATTAGCACCTCTACCCTTTATAATGTTGCTGGATGTTTATGGCATTTGCTTTTTGTTTAGGCGTTTAATGGGAAAAAGTGGGAGAAGTTTAACAGTGAAAAGGTTGCTTCCTTGGCATATGCAAGGATCCAAGGGAAGGTGGCTCTCATTACACATTTCCAGAATTCGAGTTTAATGAATGAGGACAAATGGTGCAGACCAATTCTTTTCCAGTCGGAGGCTCAAGGGAATGATAATGAGGTATTGAGATTTGTATACTTTAGCCTATTTCATGGATTGTTATCTCTTTTGGTATCCATTTTAGTTGTTTTTCAGGTCAATATTGTCAATTCCTCTTCTGTTTTATCTTTCTTATTACAAACCAATATAAGAACATTATACACACACACACACACACACATATATATATATATATATACTTTCCGTTTTGGACTTGGACGATTGACTAGACATTTGACTTGACTTATATTTGCTAAAAAAAATTTACTATTGACCAAAGGTCTTAACATTTCATAGATGTGAGGGCCTGTTGTAGTCCTACAGTTTATAACTTCTCTGACAAACATATATAAATCTTCATCCCCCTCTTTTTAATTATTTTGAGTTGGAACCACAGAGGTCCTGAGATACTCAACTTAGAGATGAGAATATTGGCCCATTTACTTATTAAAGAGTCGATTTAGGTTGTGTTTTATCACAAACAAGTCAACTCAAAAGATTTGACCAAAAGGAAAACGTGCCAAACAAGCTAAAAGTCAACAAAAGTGTATATATGTGTGTGTGTGTGTGTGTGCGCGTGCGCCACAACTTCCTAAATTGTTTTCCTCCAAAGATTTAGATGATTATGGTGTTAATATTGTTCGTCAACCCAACCCGACACATTTTGACCCATTACTCAACTCACTCATCTTCTGACCTAGACTTAACATGACTGTGTTATCTATGATCATATGCTAACCTCCTGTTTATTTTTAATCAATCTTCCAGGATTCAATTTCCTACCATAATATGAACATATGCATTCGACAACCAGATGGGTCTTACTCGGTGAATTCAGTAGATAGTTCAACTTCAACCCCTAGTCTGGAAGAATACCAAACTTGAAGTCTACTTGTATCTATATAACAGTGTAGCATTTTTTTCATGACATTTTGGTGCTACATAACGCTAATGGAGGTTGGTTTGTTGTATTCAGAGCAAAAGAGGCGTCTTATAGAAATTCGAGAAAGTGATGAAGCAGAGGTATTGCGACAATGTGTAGTGTATGTATAATTAAACTATGGAAAACATGTTTATATGTAAATAATCCCATGTTTATTATAAATATAGTGCCAATGGGCTGTTTTCAAGTGTATAGAAGAGAGATAGACAGATCCAGCATGGTATCTATTATTGTTCAATGTCATGTAATGCTACAAAGACGACAAATTTCCGAATAATGAAACTTATATGTATATATTAGCAAGTTGTTTGTAAGATTTGTGTGACATTGTGTTGATGCTAAATTAGAGATGCATAAGGGACAGGTTATCAGAAACAAATCTTAGTCTTAGGGAGGAAAGGTTTCTTGGGTCACTGGCTCGAGACATGTTCTTTCCAGGTCCTCCTACCTGCCTGGCTGACTATGCCACTAAAAAACATTGGACATAAACTCAATATAAATTATTGGTTTCCACCTGCAGCATAATATCGTGTTTGTATGATTTTATAAAATATATTTAGCAATAGACACGTATAACATTTTATGTGTATCAATCTCAGACGATGATTTTAACGACAAAGAAGATACTATCAATTTCGAAAACGATTCCGACAACGAGCTATTTGGTGCAATACAATTTCTCATACGAAAAAAATATTCTCACGTAAGTTTGCCAGATTATGATTCTTCTTCGTCATCTTATTATGTAGGTCGTTGCTTGTTCTTAATGACGAAGACGATACTATCAATCTTGATGACGTGCTCTTTGGTGGTGACCCAATTCCTCGTACCCAACAAGCAAAGAAAGAAAAAAAATCCAACGTTCTTCAAATTCCGATACTTCTTTGCGTAGTTCATCAACTACTGATATTGTTGACCGACTCGTCAAAATCACCCCCTACAACCAAGATTGATAAAGTAGAAGAAAAAGACACTCAACATTATAGAAAAACAAGAGAAAACTCAAACAATGTTAAAAGAAGTTGAAATTTATATGGTCTCTAATGAACGGGGTATTGGAAGAACACCGACGAAATACGCTATTAGAGAAAAATATAACCATCAATAAATATAGCGTTTCTGAAAAAAAATTACTGTAATGTTTTTTTGATGAACAGTTTTTATATTTAATGTATTATAAATTTATGTGTTTTATAATTAATTATGGAAATAAAAATAAAGTAGGTCCAGTCACCCCTAGGATCAATCATATTAAGTTAACATTGTTTGTGCTCTTAGGTGTCAGATCTTGACGTAAGCGAATAAAGTTATGTTCTGTTAACAATGTTCATTAAAATTTAATAATAAATAAGGGTATTTTTTCTACATCTATGAAAATGACAAAAAAAAAAAACTTATCAATTAAATCACTTCTAAGTCTAAACTAAAGTAATGATGTTAATAACCTTAACCAATAAAATAATGAGACAAAATAGACTATGATGCACCCAACAACACCCATAAAATAGTCTATAAAATCGATCATTTATAAGCATATCGAAAGAAACCATTAATAAGCATTTGAGGATAGATTCAATAATAATCACTTAAACTTGGCCTAACTAATTGGATTATTTTACAAGTTCATAAGCTTTATAAATTAGGGTTTACTTTATAAATGTACATTTAACTTGTTACGTTTTACTATTGTATATATTAGACTTTCAAATTATCATTTAGTGTACTGAATTTTTCTAAAGTTACTAATTAATGTACTCAACTTAATATAGTAAGTTGCATAATGATGTAACACAGGTTTGGTTGAGATGTCAATGATATAGACGATGACATAGTTTTTTATAACAAAATACTCAAAAATAAATTAAAATTTTTATTTTCATCTTCTTCAATCATTTACCCTCATTGATGTTTTTCGTATTTCATCTTTTCTTCATCGACAAGTTTTTGTGTTCCAAAGTCCCAATGACCTGTTGTACAAATGGTAGTTTTTAAGAATTAAATATATTTAACAGTAAGTTTCAAAGTCTAATACATACCATAACAAAAAATGACAAGTTGGATACACTTTTATGAACTAAACCCTATAAATTATAAGTCATTTTAAACAAATTAAACTCGCCTCATTACCCAATTAGATGTTAGGAAATCGGACCAAAATAACACTCACGACGCCACGAACAATAGTGTTATGCTTCAAATTTTGTTTAGAGGTGTTGTTAATAACAATAGCTCAAAAGATTCACTTTCTCAAAACCGATTGTCATACGGTGTTAGTAAGCTAAGACATGTCAATCGACAAATTAAACATTCACACTTCGTTTTTCTTTGTTATTGAGGATTCTAAGTCTCCCTGAAAAAATGCATGATTATACTGCATCAAAAGCAAAATTTTAAGTTATGGGTGATGATAATCAGCAATGAACCCCAGGTTTATTTGTTAAATTATGCATAAAACATCAGAAGCAACACATCATATTTGAAGCGCATCAGCGATAGATCCTGCAAGACTTAAGACTTCAAAAGGAGCCTTGTTCTCTATACTTTTCACAGTCAGTGCGCACGAATCGGTGATCCAAAAGTATGTAAATGCCTTGTTTGAGTTTTCTGCACACAGTTTTAGTGGATGTGAGAATCATACTTATGTTGCCTCAGTTCCACAAATCATATTGCCTTTGAAGAGTTGTGTTCAATAAAGTCCATGTAAAAAGCATAGTCCTAAAATTTTAATATTCAATCACAGGTGATTCAGCATACAATCACATGTGATTTGTAAAAGCATCACATGTGAATTACGAAAATGCCACTCCGCCTAAAATTTTAAAATACAATATGGACCATTGATGTCATTGATCCAAAGGCTAAAATTAGTCCCTTGGGACTATGAATTAAGTATAGGTTTTATTGAACATTCTCCTTATATTAAAAACATGTATTCATAGTTCGTCGCCTTTTGTTTTCATTTTTAATGGTGAAAGCTCTTTTACGAAGTTTCTATATATTTAATTTTTATAATATTATGCAATTTTATTCTTACTATTGGAAAATTAAATAAAAGAATGTTTAGCAATACTATATTGTTATTGCATTAAAACTATAGAGCCACTAGATCAGACATAAATCACATGAGCTAAAATTAAAATATATTTATCATTATTCCATATAATGTGTATAATAATTTAAACTAAAGTTTATATATACCTTATTTAATCTTGGTTTAAACCTTAAATTTTTCTGAATGGTTTAACACTTAAAAGTTTTGTTTAGAAAACAATTTAAACCTCAATGTTACACTTTATTTTGGTTTAAACCATAAAGTTATTTTTTAAATGGTTTAACTCTTTAAGTTTTGTTAAAAAATGGTTTAACCTTTTAAATTTTGTTTGGTTTGTAATTTTACCCTTTTGACGTGATAATATATGTCAATTTACCCAAAAACTTTCATTGTCTACCTTTTTACCTAAACACCTCTCACCTTACCCTCTCTTCCATAAACCCTAAACCTGTATAGCAGTGTATTGTCATCGTACACATAGTGACTATCTAGAAATAGTATATGACTACACCAAAAGACATGTTTATTACAAGCAAGAAGATATAATGATATACGAGAGATGTGGAATCAAGTTTAGGATCACCATATATGGTGGGTTTATACTAGTTTGTATGTGTAGATGGCAATATCAACATTGAGACAATTTATAGTTGCCATAGGTCCATTTTTTGCCATGTATATTATGATGGTGGATGATGTGTAGACTGTAGTTATTGTTTGTGTCGTTCAATTGAATCAAAAATTTTACATACAAAATATTTAATGAGTTACCATAGGCGTTAAAACATGATGAGGATGGGCATGCAAAGAGATGAAGGAAGTCTTTTTTAGATTTGGAGAAATTGTGGGCAAACATCGAATAAAGAAAGCACGGAGGCGTGTGAAATCATTGAGAAGGTTAGCGAGGAGTTCAGAACTTTACCAAGTATTACTATGAGCAAACTTTTTAAAACAACTCATTTAATCGGTAATGATGTGGTTCTAGAGCAGTCATTTCTTGGTATGACACAAGAATAAAAAATTGACATAGTAGAAACGTATACTAATAGTTTCATTGGATAATTGTGTATGGTTCAAATATTATTTTTCGTTAGACTTGATACTTTTTTTGGTTTCACTTTGATTGAGTTTTTTATTATTATTTTTTTGTATGACTATGTTTGAAGTGATGTTTTTTTATGTGACCATGATTTATGGGCTTTTTTGGATTTCACTTAAAAATAATAATAGTTATTATTATTATAATAGGCAAAGGATAAAAATTAGGAAAGCAACTTTAATCGTAGTTTATAAAATATATATAAAAAAATTTCAAATATTAAAATTAAATACTCAAATGAATACAAACAATATATAATGTAAAAGATATAAAAAGCAAGACGGTGATTGGTTTGAACTATAGTTGATTTGATGGCTTTGAAAGCGATGACAGTGGCGGATTTGAAGGCGACCGGTGGTGGGCAGATTTGAAGGCGACTATAACGACCCGAAATTTTTGTAATATTATTCGAAAAATAAAATATTATTTACGGAGTTTAAATCGTTAATAATAATAATAATGGAATGTTATTATTTAAAGAAAAGAAAAAGAAAATCTAGAATACCGAGATCGCGACGCGTTGTGCGTCACGACGCGACGTGTGACAGGACGGTTGCGTGTGTCAGAGTTTGCGTGTTGCAGACTTGGCGTGTGGCAGGGATCGCGACGCGACGCGACGCGATGCGTTCTTCTGGCTATAAATACAAGTTCATGACCAGTTATTTTTCACACTTCACTCCTATAACGTTACTCTGTTGAATTTTAGAGAGATTACAAGGTTCTTGAGCGTTTTCCGATGTTAGGAATTTGTTTGTGAGCGTTAGCTTGGATCGGGTGTTCGGTAAAGCGACTTCGGGTCAAGTTTCAACCTCGGGTTCGTTTGTGGTGTTCTCGAGCGGCGTTTTGAAACGTGTGAGAACAGCTTTCGACGGTCTATGTGCTAAGCTCAGCAATCTAGGTTCGAGGTGTTCTTTTCGTGTCGTTTCTTGTGAGTTTAGTAGATCTTTACAAAAACGAGTACATAGACAAAACCTTATTTTCGAAATAGAGCTGATTATACATATATTTATATATTGATTGA